>VFFE01000879.1:0-68806 GCA_008921705.1 Burhinus oedicnemus | reverse complement strand
TTTTTTTTTTTTTTTTTTTTACCTAGTGCAGTCTCATTTTTCTCCAGCTTTTCACACCCTCTCAGATGCTGTCTGTTACATAAAGCACTGGAGGAAATAACACCACAGAGAATCAAATTGTGAGCTGGGAGCTGAAGGATGGCAGATGGGTGCTTCAGATGTCACTCAAAGGGAGCAAGTGTAAGTGAGGAGCAATACCATTGAAGGTCAAATGTTATGCAGGTGTAAAAGTGGTGTCAGTGAAAGAAAGTCAGTCTCAGTCCAAAAGGCTGAGACTTGGCATAAACAAAGTCAACAGCAGTTCTAGTTTCACTGGGGCCAGAGCTGAATTTCGGTCCTGGAGGTCAGCAAACCCTCTTGCTAAATTTCATCTGAAAAAGGGGGAAAAAAGCCCACCCAGCTGGAGGAATTTTGACACGTTTCCTGCATTTGACGGGACCATGCATTTGACACCCCAATACATGCAAGTGTCCCTCGGCAGTGAATCATCAACGAGAGAAAAGGTTATGGCAATGATGACTGTTGCTACCTCTGAGCATTGTTCTGAACCACAACAATTAATTTCATGCCTCGTTTTTATCAGGGCCATATACTGGCTGCAATGTGCTGTGTGAGACGTACGTATAGGGAGGAAGGCGAACGCCCATTTCCTCTCAGTATTTGGGTTTGTTTTGGTCTCACTCCAGTGTCAGTCTTGCTCCAGGCACCTTCCACCACAAGTCCTCCCCTTAACTCTGCAACCCACTTATCACTGGGGCCTTTTTGGCTATGGTACGCCTTGGCTGCATCGATTAGCACAGCCACTGACCTGGCGGTGTGGCGCTGGCAGCTGCATTCTCCATTTCCTGCCCAGGCATCTGCTGCCTGATTGGAGGAAAATAGTTCTTAAACCTTCTTCAAAACAGGAAACTTCTCTTCTCCCTGCTTCCTGAGGTACAGGAACCGTCTCCGCAGCAACCCCTGGACAAAGAAGGCTCCTATTAACCACTGGGGTGCCATAACGGATACAGTGGGAGGTCATAATACAAGCCATAATCTACCTTGAAGGCTGGGAAGTGCCCCTCTGTGCACGACTGCTCCCACCCCTCTGTACCCATGCTGCTGCCTCATTAAACAGTCTGGAGGTTAATTACCAGGTGATAATGCTATCCATTGGAAGCATTTGTAATCGCTTTTCATCTTCATGACTAAATATTGATCCTGTGTCAGCAACTCTGGAACATAATTTTGTAATATTGTTCTTCTACCTTTGCATTGGAGAGGTGACTGGACATGGCAACATTGTCACCCTCTGAGTTTTTTTCGTGGTGTATCTTAATATCATGTAGCCCTTTTCTCTTTTTTTTTTTAAATGACCACTTCTTGTATCCCACAAGTATTGTATGACTAAACAATATTGACATCTCATGCTTTGCTCATTGAGTAGTTTCCCACTTACAATCAGGCCTCCTTGAGAAGTCTGAAGTGGAGCTTTCAGAACATCACTTGTAGTTTGAATGTAGTCCATTGTAGTCCTGGAGAAAACTACACACATGCTTATAATTGGCAGTTTGCATCATTGAAGGACCATTGCTAGTAGAGCCAGTGGAGCATAGCTGAATATTAACTTCTATAATTCTGTATTTGCACAAACAGTAAAAAATTTGGCTTTAAAGATAAAATTTGGTGGGTTCTTTTAAAAAAGTATGCAGGTCATCTGTATCTGGCAGGGGGTTAAAGTGCACCTCACAGAACAAAAGCATATGCCATAGGTGAAAATGGTGAACTGGGAAATCCTTGTTCTTATTTTTGGTTTTGGACATAAATTCTACCTACCCGATCACCTTTTCACAGCAAATGCAAAGCCGCAGAGCTGTCCCTGGATGCTCCACCCATAAAACTGAGCCGCTTGGATGTCTTAGTATTTTTCCCGGTGTTCAGGCTTAAGGAAATAGAGCAGTAGGACACAGCAATATTCAGAAGTTATCCTTTCCTTTGCATTCAGCTCCTTGGTCACCAAATACTTCCTAAGAGTAGAGTGCTACAGGGGATGATCCGCTCAGACTATCCGATTTCCTGCCAGCAAGTTATGCTGTTGATCCTAGAACGGCTGCCTTCAAAATCTAGGCTAATTATTTTGCATTATGTTTGTACCTACAGTAATCTGCTATGTATTACTGATTACAGGGGGAAGCTGTTATGTACTTGTGGCTTATGTCTGCTGTAGCCCAGGCCACCTGAATGCCTTTGCCAGTAGTGGATAGAGAAGCCTTATAGCAGAAGGGTTTCTCGTTAAGTTTCCTGTGATTTTCATACATACAGAAGCGTGTCCTTTCACTGCAAGTGACTTTTAAAGGAAGAAGCAAAGTTTGCTGAGAGAAGCGGTTTATTTTGACAGATTGACCGATCTGGGTCATAAAGCAGATAAGCTCACCTTCATTCCCCTCACCAGATTAGGAGAAGAAACAGTAGGTTTCAAGCTAAATGCAAGGTTAATGTACCTTGTCTTGTTTTAGCCTAGTTATAAATGTAGGAAGAGTGTAATGAGACACAAGATTGCTGCTATGGTGTTTCCAGTTTATTGCTGTTTCTGCGACTTGTTCTTTGGGGGAAAAAAACCTAAACCTAGCTCTTAAAAGCAGATGTTATGCTGCATGAGGAGAGGTAATATAAAAGTGGTGTGATCAGAAAGTTGGAAACATTTTTCACAATGGCTGGGATTGTGGGATTAACTGCTTGTGATATATCCATCCCCTGGAGCCAGCTCTGCTGGGAGCCAAAACTGGTATGAAGAAGTTCTGAAATGCCAAAAATTTCTTATCGTGAGCATCTCCCTCCTTGTTTCTTCAGTCTCTCTTCTAGGTAGCCAAGACCATTTTTTTTTATTCTTCCATGTCCAGAGCTTTCTAGCTTCTGGGGTGTTATTCCATGGCCTCGCTGCAGTGCAAGTCAATGTGCTTCAGGTGGAAGTACATGTGAGGAAGGGTGTGAGGCATTCCTGCGATGCTGACTCACTTCTCACTGAACCAGGCAATTAACTTTTTCAGCTTGCTCTTGGGCACTGGTATGTATGCTGAGAAGCCCCACCAATATTGATCATAGTTTGCTGGATAAGCCACACAGGATGTATGAAAGCCTTGTGGAACCAATGCACTCAGGTACACTCCTCATCTGGAGCATCAGCACTGCAATCTTTCCTCTGCCTTGCGTGGCTTTAGCCTCTAGCAGGCATTTCTAAGTCATTGCAGCAGTTCAAGGATGTAAAGACCCCTTTCATTCCTAATTTTGACCTTAGGTTCAGACTTCACCAGGATTACTCTGTGGAAGATATCTGAGTGGCTCACTTCTTTGGAGCACTTCTTTGTTGTTCTGTAGGCACAACTGCTGCATAAATACTCTTCCTGAATGAATCAGTCCCCAGTTATACATTTTGAACATTTTTAGACATCACTGGGGGAAGAAGGTGTACACAAACCAAGCAAGTGTCTGTACAACCATTTTGTCAAAGTAGAGCAAGAGTTATCTTCTGCTTGCTTTCTGGTAGTACATTCTTTCACAAGTGTTGAGCCCTGGAATTAATGAAACTTGGCTTCTCATAAATTTGTGTCATGGTTGCCTTTCAAGTCAAACATAACGTGGTTTGACTTAAAGATCTTCCCTGCAACTGGACTGTTAAATAAAAAACTTTCTGAATTCCTTACCATCTGATACAGAGTGGACTCTTACTGCAATTTCTCCCACACTGTTTCCTTCTCTCTTGTCTACATGCCAATCCCAGACTCAGATCTTCAGTGGCAGGGTATCAAGAGGAGAGGAAGAAGGTACAGCCAAAGGGATTTTAATACAGAGGACTGAAGTGACAAGACACACAATAATCGTATATGCAGGGTGGTAGTATTTATGATACCTCTAAAGCTGGGTGAGAGATCCCAGAGTCCCCATTTGATCACAGCAGGTCAAGGGAGGGGATTCTGCCCCTCTGCTCTGCTCTTGTGAGACCCCACCTGGAGTACTGCGCCCAGCTCTGGGGTCTCCAACGTAAGAAGGACATGGACCTGTTGGAGCACGTCCAGAGGAGGCCACGAAGATGATCAGAGGGTGGAGCACCTCTGCTATGAGGACAGGTTGAGAGAGTTGGTGGTGTTCAGTCTGGAGAAGAGAAGGCACCAGGGAGACCTTATAGCAGCCTTTCAGTACTTAAAGGGGGCTTATAAGAAAGATGGGGACAAACTTTTTAATAGGGCCTGTTGTGATAGGACAAGAGGTAATAGTCTTAAACTAAAAGAAGGTCGATTCAGACTAGATATACGGAAAAAATTGTTTACAATGTGGGTGGTGAAACCCTGGCAGGTTGCTCAGAGCCCCATCCAACCTTACCTGGAATGTTTCCAGGGATGGGGCATCCACCACCTCTCTGGGCAACCTGATCTAGTTGAAGATGTCTCTTCTCATTGCAGGGGAGTTGGACTAGATGGCCTTTAAAGCTCCTTTCCAACCCAAAGCATTCTATGATTCCATGATTCAAGCAGAGAAAAAGAGGGACATAATTTAATCAAGTAACATTATTAGAAGCTATTTAATTTTCTTAAGTGTTTTGATTTATAAGGACAGATATGACACACTAACACCTAATTATTCATATGCCTGTGAAGTAGTTGGCCTCTCCCTACTCCCTCTTCTCATATATCCATTAATGTAATTGATTCTAATAATGGAGACAGTGTCATCATTGTCTCTATCCCTTCTCAGTGCCTGTAACCAGGAGACTCTGATGTGTTCCCAAATGTTCCTGCCCTGCACCATTTTTCAATCTGTTTGCTCAAAGCTATGGAGCACCCACTAGGTCATATTTTCTCAATGTGGTTAAAAATACTTTGCATTCCTAAAATCAGGATATTGGATTTTTTTTTGCAGGAAGCTAGGCAATATTTTACTTGGGTTTCCATCACTCCAGAACACCTTTGGTTTCCTCTAGCTGTGGCTGAACACAGCCTGACCTTTTCAGGGTCAGTCTGAGGACGTCTTTTGTATGCCTGAGTTAAGGCAACAGTGACAGAACCAGTTGTGTATCAGGGTGGGTTTAGCCCATTACTTCTATATCGTTACAACACAGATAGAGTGGCCTCTCTTAATTTCTTGCAGTGCTTTGCACACCTCTTTACTGAAGCCATTAGAATTCAAGTCGTGCTGGTTCTGGGACATCTATGCGTCCCTCCACATTTTCTAAGTGTCCTTCTTCCTGCTGTAATAAAAGATTATTCACAGTCTTGTGAAGTGCTGTGATTTCAGCATAATGGAGGAAATCATAGAATCGTAGAGTAGTTTGGGTTGGAAGAGACCTTAAAGATTATCTAGTTCCAACCCCCCCCGCCATGGACAAGGACACCTGCCACTACACCTGGTTGCTCAAAGCCCCATCCAACCTGGCCTTGAACTGCGGACCTCATGTACTCTACAGAGACCACCCCCACTGTGGCTCCTTCATCCTCCAGAACAGGGACCTTTCTGAGGGCAGTCTGCCAGGAGTCGTATTGCTCCAGCGGCTCTGAATGGTGTGGGGACAGCCTGTCTCTGCCTATGTACCCATCCTTGGTGGATCATTCTATTAGCCAGTTATTTACAGCAACTGGATAAATGAGTGGATTTTTGGATTCTCTTCTCCATGGATAGCTTTGGTGACATCCATTCATGAAGAAGGAAGTCTGTGACTGACCAGGAGGGAAAAATACACTGGATAGCGCTGCAGATCTAAGGGGCAGAAGACCTCAGTGACTTCTAATAAACAGTAAAAAAAACAACAGCAGCAAATAAAAAACATGTTTTTCACAGCAGGGACTTCAAATGTTCTCCATTTTTCAGTGAAAAAAGGACCTATTTGTTTCTGGCTTTTAAAAAAAGAATATTATTTTTTGTGTGTTTTGCCATAGCTGATAAATATTTCTGCGGATGAACTTTCAAAGAAAAACATGTTTTTCAGTCTCTACCAGCCTTTTACTTCCTTGCTTTACACAATTGCAGGAGAGAGTGAGCAGTGAGGAAGGTGGGGGTAGTTGTGCCTTTTACTGTATGTCTTTTTTTCCCAGATCCAGTTTTGCTTACAGATGTAAGACAAGGCAAAACATGTTTTCCTTCATCAAGAAAGGAAACTACAGCTATTTTTTCTGCCAGCTTAAAAAAATATATATATTCTTCTGCTCCAAAGGTCAAGCTGATGACCTGCATTTCATTTGTAAATAACATTTTGAGACATGCTGGCATTTTCCAGATTGGCAGCTGAATTAGTGCTTGTGAGGGCTTGTGGTTTTGAAGAATAAGTGCCAAAAATGAATGGTTGTAATTAAGCTTCTGTTTATGTATATAAACATGATGTTCTTACAGGTATTGGTATGTCTGTGCAAATCCATAATCTGATTCTAAATTCAGAAATGGACCTGAAGTTACCAGCATGGCAAAAGCTGAGAGACTGTGTAGTATTAGCTCATTTATATTGCATTTATTGTAGATTATACTTCTATCAGAGTAACTTATAACAAACATCTGGGGTCTTACTTAGACGCATGCATAACATCAAGGTGAGCTTTTTCTTAATATATACAGTATAGATATACCAAGTGGAACTACACTTACAGATGCTACTTGTAGCGGTGCAAGACCTTAGTAGGTCTTAGTACTGCTCATGACTACACGTGTTCTGGAAAATCAGGTGTGTGCATGTAAATGTACAAGCATGTATTATTGAGTGTGCATGAAATTTGCAGATGCAGTCAGTGGGCCTGAATGCTTTAATTTTGTTGAGTCTAGCCTCAGCTCATTTGAACTTGACCTGCAGAAATGTTGACTGTCTACCTCTCTAGTGGCAGCATAGGTGTTGTGGATGTTAACGGGCTAAAAATCTTTAATTGGCCTTGCAAAAATCTGAAGAATCTGAATTTTAGTGGCCACTTTGAAAGTCTCTTTCTGGGTGTTTTCTGCTTTTAAATTCTTACTTGCAGCCTGACTTTCCACAGTCTAAAATATTTTGGTTTCTTCATGGAGTGATATGAGTGAATAGAAGATTAAATTACTTTAGACAAAGCTATTGTTTTATATTTCCCTGGAAAGCCATATGCCCTATCAAGTGATCTTGTGCAGATAAAACATGGCTATTTGGAATTTTAACAAAGGTAAAAGTGAAATAAAATATGGGGGTTTAACAAACCTGTTCACAGTGTAGTAGGTGTTGGTGAAATAAAAATACTTGGTCTGGCTTGACAGTTTGTCTGGTGAAACAGATATACAAAGCAACAGCAATTTTAATGTGTGTTAAACATAGAGTACTGTGTCAAATAGCATTCCCTGTTACCTGTAGGTCAGCTGACTGTCATCCGTCTTCTTCAGTTGATTATTTGTGGCAATAATGACAAAATTTAAGTGTTGTTAGTGACATCATGCTGGCCACAGTGTGATATGGAAAAGGAAAGCTTGCTTTTTAGCTGGGTATTGGAAGAACCAAAATTTGCATGGGGACTGTTAACCTGGAAGCTGCTGTGAGCTCCACAGCTCCACAGTGTGCAAAACCTGTCCCTTCCCTGCTGCTCGGGGAATCTCTTGGGATGCTGCAAAGCTGTGCATGGTGCCACCAACTGGTATAAGTGCAATGTGTGATGCTTTGGGGAAGGCTGGTGGGGTCTGTACCCATTTCCTGGAGTGTGACTTGTGTTAAATGCGAGTCATGAGCATTTTGGCAGAGATTTTTTCCCCCAAAAGAAGTCACCAGGGCCAGGCAGAGAGGAATGCTATCTTTGCTCGACCAGCCAGGTGCAGCAGGCTACTTTCAGACATGTGCTACTGGTTAAATAACTGCTGCTGAGCACCACAGTAAAATTGTCCTGTTGCTTTTGAGCACTGAGTTAATGTTGTGCTTTTTTACCTCAGGGAGAGTTCTGGGAAAGCAACAAAAGTCTCCTTCCTCAAAACCCCAGCAGTTCTGTATAATTATTTCCTTGGAAAAATCAGCTTCCTGTTTTGAGCCCCTCTCCAGAAGAGCTTCCTCATTCCCCTGTGACGCTTTCACTTTGACAGCCTCATGAGCTGATGGCAGCATCTCTTTACCCTGGGACTGCTGGCCACAGCGAGCCTTGGGCCTTGCACACACACTGGCCGCCCGCTCTACCCGTGGGCACTTGCCCCTTCAGCCTTGTGCCTGGCAGGACTAGCCCTGAAGCCCCCTGTGCTTGGTGGCTCTGGCACAAAAGGTGGCAACTGCTCTTGGGCTGCCTGGCAGATAGAGCCTTCCCCTTTGCACCGGGGCAGGAGCCACTGCCTATGTTAGCTTGAATGTACAAATACAGCTGCTGTTTATTGCCTTGTTTTTCAAGGAAAGCCTTCGGTACATTCAGAGACTCAGGGAATTTCCACTATTTTTCTCACCGTCCCCCTCCCCCCCCCGCCTCTGCCTTCGGACACACACATTGTGTTGTTTTGACGTAATTTCAAGCAAATATTTTGCCACCGAGAGGCAGTGCAGGGTCATAGAGGTCCTCCAGGCTTGGGCTTTAGGCTTTCAGCCCTCCCCAGTAAACAATAGCTCTATAACTCATTAAAACTCTCTTTTGATTACTTTTTCCTGTTTCTGATTGTTTTGGAGCAGCAGGGGTGGATTCCACACTCAACAAACTTCTTTTTCCTGCTGCTAAATTTAAATGTCTCTGAACTGAAAGGAATTGCTAATCTCTTTGACAATAACTCCATCAAATAGAAATTACAACTGTAAACAAGATTTTAAGCTATTTATGAATGCTACAAGGGAATTGTGACTTGGTTTTGCACAATAATTTTTGTCTCTAGGAATTTTTTTTAACTGTCTTTTCTTTTCAGACAGAAAAGTTACCCAAACCCTAGCACTTCTCTCCTACCTACTGCAGCCTCATCGTTTTCAGATTTAGTAATAGTCATGTTCTCCCATTGTGGCCTGCATAAAACAAAGCCGGTAATCGCTTTCCTTGCTTGTTTCCTATCCTCTTCAAATTCATGCATTATCTTCTGCTTCACACCACTGATTCAGCACTCCTATCTCTGTCTCCACAGTTTTTCACTGCACAGTTTTCTCCTACTTGCAAGTCCCCTGATTTATATGGTCTACCTGTAAAGCTCCCTTGCCCAGCTGAATTTCTTGCCAATTTGTACATTCCATCCTTTTTTATAGCAGGAGTAAGCTCCTGAATTTTTCCACCACCTCCTTTTTCCTTGTAGGCCAGATATAGAATAATCAATTAATAATTTTCTCTAATGGACAGGAAGGAGAATTTAGGAAAGTGATTTGCAGAGAATTCAATTCAAAGGAAAAATATGAGCATGTTTATCCATCCACATCCTTGTATCACATACACTGCCCACACATATCTAGACCCTAATAAGCTTTATCTATACTAATCTAGCATGAAACATTTTTTGTAGGTATAGTGCAAAAAGTGATAAAATAACCAGCTGAAATGGAATCTATATAGCATGGGTCCACATGTGGATTTAATTAGCAAGACAACAGTTTATTTATGTTATTTTTAAACCTATGACTAAGATCTATGAAGGAACAAAGTATGAACATGTATACACATACAGTGTGTCTTGAAGACCTCTTGGTCAATTTGCTGCTGTTATTATTTGTTAAGCACGCCAAGGAAAAATACATTTTTCCTGCCGGAAGAGCTGACATCTTGAACAAAACTGAAACAGACTACAAGAAGCCCATAAATACTGATTATTTTATTATGTCTGTTGCTATTGGCTCAGTTTTAAGCACCCTCTGAGCAGAACATCTGGAAGAGGTAGATCCTAGGGTGGACTCTGTGCCTAGAAGGCAGAATGACAAAAAGACACTTGCTGGTAAGAACTACACAGCTTTTTCTTTTTAGCAGCCTGTCTACCAAAGTTGTCCTTTGCAGTAGGATCCAGGGACAGAGAGGGAACTGTTCCATCTTTAGTGGAAGTCCTGCAAGGACTCCTGCAAGTAGTCCTGCAAGGTTTGTAGCAAACAGTAATGAAACTATGGTACCTGCCCTTAAGGACTATGGATCCGGGTGTAATACGCAAATTAGATAATCTTTGCTCTGAGCTTCACAGAAATCTTTCCATAACCTCCTGGAAAGATCAGGAGGATAAAGCGGTGCCCTCCAGAGGGGTGAATGCCTGCCACTGAGCAAGTACGCAGCTCTTGTGTCCCTAATAGGACATGCTTATTCTCAGCAGGTTTCCAATGGCTTCACCAGGATTACACTAGAAGAGAATTTGGCCCTATATTTGTCTTCAAGCCACCTCCCAGGACTGAGCTCCCATAATGACATGATTTTGAGAATTATTGACCTCAGGTAAACTACTGATTGGTCAAGTCAGCTTAAGTGACTGATCATGGTAGCTGATACTTGTTGTATCTTGCTGTATTGGTATGACCTGGCCACCGAACAAACTCACAATGCCTGTGTTTTGTTAGTTTACAGCCTAGTTTTGAAGATTATGAGCTTTTCATCAGGTTCAGCTGAACTGTCAGGCATCTAAATATACATATAATATGCTTATGGTTTATAGATATTTGCGTGTGTACTTGTATATGTATTTACATGCATAGACTGATTATTGTTTGCATATATACATACATATGTTTACTGTATATAAATATAAATATGCACAAACTGATAATCGTTTTTTAAGAAGAATTAAAGAAAATAACATGCATATGCTGTCCTAAAGAAACTTTGAAAATGAAAAGGAAAATAATTGTTTTCCTGGAACAAATATTTCTGTGTTTCGATTTTTTTTTTTTTTGGCATGCTATGTAAGAATGTGACTCATCTGTTTTTGTGGAACACAGTTTTAAAAAGCACACAAATGAGATATGAATTTTTACAACTTAGCTTCAAAACTGTCTTTCCAACGTAACACCTTGAAAAGATGAGCTAAATATAGGAGGTGTAATTACTCTTCCCCGTTTGCTATAGCTCTGCTCTCCAGTTGTATTTCCTATTTTTATTCTGCCATGCTTCATGCAGTGTGACCTTTGAAAGATAGCAGTGAACTTCCTAAGTGTGTTGGCAGTGTCTCTGACCACACATGAGGTGACCCTACCAATTGCAAGATCCAGATGTGAAGGACTGAAATGTGTTTTTCCCAGCAACAGCATTTGGGTCACTCAGCACCTTTCTGACTGCTCTATTACAAGCATTTCTTGGCTGACTCTGTGGCTTGCTTTGGAGCAGCTGTCAGGCTTGCAGTTAGGGTTATGTATGGGAGGAAGGCTGTTCCTTCATGCTGTTTAGCTAAGGGAGAGCATGAGGAGCTCACATTTGTCTCTGGAAGTCTCCACATTCGGCTCAACTTCAAAGGAGATAAGCGTGCGGAGTGGGGATGAAATGACAACAGCTGGCTGTAACAGGGTTTGTTTTCCATGATGAGGTCATTTAGCCAAGCCATAGGATAGAAGAAAGCCTTCATATTTTTCCAGCTCTTCTGAGACCTTTCAGAACAAGCTTGATAAGATGCAGGCACTGTTCTGACTTCTAATAGTTTCAGATGGGTTCCATCTCTGCATGGTCATCTTATCCAACTAAGCTTTTCTATTAGCAATTTCACATTTGGCAGTATGCATTTTTCTTCTTCAGCACCTTGAGAGAAGCATGTACTTACCTCTAGGTTAAATCTAGAGACAAAAGTAATTAAGTCCGTCTTGGCTTCTGGTGTCTGAGTGTGTAGTAGTCTTATGAAAAAGTGCAGATGGAACAGGGAATTACTCCAAATGGTGAAACTGTTATTTCATGGAGTATTATAGTAACTGCCAAATCATTGGTCCTCTACATCTTAGCATTTTAGAAATGCTTCACCTTGACCAATGATTCCCCAACTCTTTTGGATCGTCTTTTCCATATGCAAATGACTCCACAAGTAGTCTTTTCATCAAAGCTTTAATTGGAAAGGTTGTGAGGGTAATATGACTCCACCGAGAGCTGACCACAGACCATTGTTTCTGTGGCCTCATAAACCACCATATGGAATTCAGCTTGGAACCCACCAACTGAAAAAGCTTTCTGCTGGAAAGAAATTGAGTTTTCAGTAAAAGATGTGTTCCTGTGAAAGTATATGCTTTTTATGACAAGTTTCAATTTTTCACTTTAAAACGATGTGAAAATGCTATATGCCTTCAAACACCACCAAATCTCAGTTCACTGTGACATGATAGTGTCCTGTGGGCACTGTGCACTTGAATAAGAAGGTTCCCTGCACTGGCTTCTTGTTTCCTCTATTGTACTTGGGCCCTTTTGAGGTAAAGATCCTCTCTGCTATGTTTGTGTGCAGTATCAAAGGACAGCTCCATCTCTGATTTGGGACAATTTTATGCTAATGCAATATCCAATGAAAGTTGTGATAGTGATTATTCACCTCAGTTTAGAATGCAAGCAATGAAAACACTTCCTACAGTAAAATATGCCCATAAGGATGAAACTCTCCCCATCTCTTTGGTTTTAACAAAATTCAGAGATACAAAATTGGGTTTGCATTTGCTTAATTTCATCCTATTTTCTTTCTCTTTTCTCTCACTTCATGCTTTCTTCTCTCTTTTCTTTGATAGAGCTGTTTTTTCAATCAGGCACTGGATAGTGTGGTCCTCTTCCCACACATATAAACTGGAGCAAATGCGTGATTTACTTGCTGCATAAGCAGACCAGCAATTTCTGCCCATCTGTTGGGAGGGAGATTAATATGAGCCCATTAGAGCCAGATGATCAGGAGGCAGGAAAACTGCTCTGAGAAACATTTGAAAAAGTTTGCTTCCTAGAAAACCTTCCCCCACCGGCATGCACCATGCACAATTTTTCCTATGCAGAAATCTTGCTTTGATGGTAAGTTCTTTATCAACCTAAGAAGAACTGTCAGGGTTATAGCTGTGATTCTGTGTGTCTTAACACTGATGCCTCCTTTTCTTAACAAAAAATCCTGGGTTTTAACAAAAATGAAAGTAAAAAGGTTTGCATTTTGCAGCTTGATCATCTCTCCAGAAAAAGCTGAACTCAAAGCCTGAATTCCCAGTCAAAAGCATTTTTAAAATCCAGATCCAATTTTCCTTTTCTAATATTGACCTAGAATAACTGTTGCACAGTCCGACTTATTTGTGAAGAGTAATTTGCAACTCTTGGATGCCAGCCCAGTTCTGAAACCAGCTGCTCAATATCATAAAATAGAGACCATATTCCACTAGATGAAGATGTGCAGGGGACAGAGACAACCTGCTTATTTCAGTTTGTTCACCAAACTGTCATTAGCATAGTACAGTACAGTTTTCTCTCTCTAAACACAGCAGGTTAATCTACAGAGTACGAAATGAAAAGGAGATGCTACCAATACAAACATGGCAGATCAAATCCTCTGCATGGACTGAGCAGTGGGATGGTTTTGATTTCATTTAGATGAGATGTGAGCCCATAAAAAGTATCTTAGCAAAAGGCAGGTTTTTTCCAGGGTTTGATACCATGAAGCTAAACAAACCTCCCACCCATCTCTGCAAGCAGTGATGGTTTTCTTCTTCGTCTGGGGTGCAAAACTCTTTTTTCCCCTCATTGTAGCAAATCTATTCAGGTCTCTCTCCTAAGGTCTTTCTGGACCACCAAATCATCTCTTCTTCTGCTCAGGTATCTCACTAGCTTGTCATACAGCCTCATTTTTTGCCATTTGATATTAATTTCTTCCTTCTTGTCTCTTCTCTGAGTGCTGTTTGAGGACTTGGTGAGAAGGGGATTTCTTCACCGCATAAGTTATCCTTCCTGAGAAGACTGGAAGGTTTGGAGGAAAAGCTGAAAATGAAGGTTTGAATTCTTCCATCAAACAGGGAAGAAAAGGGTCTTGTGGAAATTCAATTTTCCTCCTGTATAATTCCTTCCTATTAAACTGAAATTACTTTCCATGCTGTGCTGTTGCCACTGAAGTATCATGAAACATCCTTAAGGTTAACCATCTGGCATATTTTGGTCCTGAAATTTGGTTGTGGGATACATGTGTCCAATAGGACAATAGAAGTTAATAACTGTGTCTCAAAGCTGAGTTTGCTGAACCCTGTTGTCTTTTGAGGACCCTTTGGAAACCTTGTGTAAAATTTTGTGTCAAAGCAACCAGGATCTCATAAAGCTGCCTTCCTTGATAGCCACAATTTGGGGGTGGATAAAGTTAGCTGATGACTGCCTGGAATAAGCAAATCTCTGTTTGCAGTTATCAATGCCTTGCAAAATGAGGACTGATGTAAGCTGTTGTCACTCTGATCAAAACAGTTGCATTTTCAGCCATCAGCACTTGCCTCCATACACCAGCAAAGTCTATGTATTCCATTTTACAGTGGGGAATTCTTTGGCATTTTCATCTTCCATGGTTGGAGCAATTTATTCAAACTAGGACCTCAATAGGATTTTGCTTCACTTCCACTCTCACAAGCTGGCTCTGTGGAGCTAATTAAATCAAGCCCTGGACCAAGCAGCTGCTGTACTGCTTATATTTATTGACCTCTGAAAGCCAACAAGGGAAGAACATCATTACAATTATAGGATGAACAGCATTTTAAGGAGAAATCCAATGTCTTATTGCAACTAATATACCAGACATAGTATTTTATTCAAACATAAGGAAGATGATAAAATTAGAGTCGTAATCTCCAGCCCAACTTTTCTCTGTCTTTCTTCATTTTCAAGCAGGAGTTGTGACCCAGCTCTCCTTACACTTGTTCCCAGATGCAGAAGCAAAAAAGAAAAAAGAAAAGTATATTACAAAAGACTTTGACAAGTTTTTCATTATTTCTGTGAGGCACTCCGATACTTGGGGGGTGAGTGCTGTGTGAACACTTTGGATAGAACATATCTAAATAGCAGTATTTGTCTATGTTTGAGAGAACTAAGCTGCAAAACACCTGAGTGCATTCACTTTGGCAGAACATCAGAAACAGGGATTCTAGGAACAGATTTTTTGTTATAGTTCTAAAAATGTCTCATGTGGGAATAGAAAAAGATGTGAATAGAAAAAGATGGGAATAGAAAGGGACTGGGAATAGAAAGAGATTAGGTCTGAAGCATCCTGACTTTATAACATTTGAACTTTTCAATGAAGCAGCTGCAAATGCAAACGCACTTCAGGAAAGGTGAGCTCTTTGCCAGACTTTGCCCAAAGTATTTGGGTGTCCTATAAAAGCTGAGAGCAGGCCTGTGTGTTTGGAGCAAGAGAGAGCTTTGGAGATGTATGGTTCTCAAATTCATTGTGCTTTCATTTACCTTGGAGATACTGTCATGAGCACACTTCTGTTCCTTAAAGCATCAGTTGATCACAAAAGCAGCTTAGCCATCGGAGCCTGTAACACCTGCCAATGCTCACACAAGTGATGACCAAAGCTCCCAACTCTTGCTTAGGACACACCAACAGCTTCCTGCTTCCTGGTGAGTGGCTTACCAGAATCTTGTCAGGGCAACCTTTGAGTGTAGGCATTGCCTTAATTACACAGATTTTCATGCAAGTCTGTCATCTTAGTCTGCAAACAGCCAGGACCATCCTATGGTTATTAATGCTCACTTTGTTTAGTCGTACCCTTTTACAGACTCTTTTAGCTTTCTTCTACCAAGACTTTGTTGTCCTGAGTACTATCTGAGGGGATGCAAATGAGCAGTTGATGATTCGATGGCCACTGCTGATTGGAAACAAATGAGATCACAGTTATATTCTCTCCTTTTCTCTGATTCAGCCAGTACATTGATTTCTCCAAAGTTACTTTCATAATTATCATTCAACAGAGGATACTGAGGTTTTCAAGAAACCCAGAGCACTGTTAATGAACAATAACCCAGCACGAAGAATAACCAGGGACAGCCTTCCCTTTAACTAGATGTATGACACCTGCTTTTAGCAGTTCTCTGCTGGTGAAATGTGCATGTTAAACAAAGGAAGTTATTTCATAGACATTTATTATTAAATTATTTTAGCAATCACAGAGTTATGGCATTACGAAGGTAGTGGTGCAGGGCAAACCACCTGCCTTTCTGCTGGACACCAACCTGAAAGGATTAATGTGCCTTAGGGAGAAGAGATAACATGGACTCAACACCATGAACGCTCATGCAGGTACATTACCAAGAGATGTACAGCATTTAAATACATGTTAGCTGGAAGGTCAGGGATAAAGCCCATGATTAGACCTCATCCATTTCAAACAGGTAATTTACGTACAACTAATGGAGAGAAATGTCTCTCAATATAAGTGGCAGCAGTTCTGCTGAAGTCAGTGAAGCTCTGTTGCTGTTCACTGAGGCTGAATGTATCCACGCTGCATAAGCAGCAGGGCTAAAAATTTAGAGGCTCTTTCTCTAGTTTTTCTGAATGGTATCACCTTACAGCACTAACACGAGCACAGTTAAGTGCCTGACATTTACTGCTGGCAGCTCTGAAATGCCTTACGGTGGAGGGGAGCTCCAGTGCAAGCCTTGGGGGTACTATAAGCCCTATGGCAAAGATAAAAATTTTAATAGCCCCTTTGTAGTAAAAATGAAATTTTTACGTCATACTTGTCAAAAGTATTACTGATATCCAAGGACTTGTGAATTAAATTCAGTAAATGCCTTCTATACTTGCTAGTTCATCAAATTCTTTGCCTTATCCTCAGAAATGACATGTGCCTCCACTGTAAAATGGGAGCATTTGCCATTTTGCCTTCTTCAGGGGTAAAAGGGAACACCTTTTTGCACTGTCTGGAGGTGGGAGTGCTACGAGGTGACAACTAGTGGGTTTAAAATCTGAGTGGGAACTTAAAAGTCACCTTGACATGATACCACACTCTGAGATATTGTTGCTTCCACAGCATGGCTTTTGTTCCTGCCTGCATGCACAAGTATGGTTTGCTTGTGGTGATCTTCAGGGAGATATATTTCCATATATCTTTCACGCCTCTGTCATGACAAGCACTACACCGCTATGGAGTATGCTGTCAGAGATATAGATTTATGTATGAACAAAGCTGCATGAATTTTTCTTTATACCCATGACAGGCTTGTATGAAGCATAACAAAACACATTGATTGTATATGTTCAGTTAATGACTCATTAAGATTTATTAAGTCAATACCACTATGTTTTTACATCTTTTTTTAGCTACTCCCAATATATATATATTAAAAAAAAGCATATGGAGCTTCCAGGTGTGTGGAAAGTGAGATTGAAGGCTTAGATTTTGCCTCAGATGAAGAAATAGGTCATGATGCGAAGATCTGTACCTTACAGGCACAGCTAGCAGAGGCTGAAGAAGGAGCATACTCAGCCTTCTGGCTAGAAAGATGAGCTTAGGCACAGCGTCTGTAGAGAACTTCAGACCTCCTTCTTACCCTGAGACCAGGCATGGAGGAACTCTTGAATCCAATTCCAATGACTGCATTTAGCTCGTTTCAGCCCTACGAAGGAGAAGTCTCCTCCTGTAGCAGGGCGATTCTCGTATTGTGCAGGTTAGATTCCCAAGCTAAGTTAGTTTAGCTAATTTAGATTCCCAAGGAGCACCTCACATGCAGAGTGAGACTAACTGATACCCAAGTGTCTGTGTACCTCTGTGAAGGAAAAATCTGGTGCGGGGATGAAACAGGAACCTTTCAGTGTACCCTTGTTTTTTCTGGAGTAGATGATGAGGCAAGTTGAAAAGCACAGAGTTCAGCCAGGTAAGGACCCAAAACCCAGCACCAAAGATAATTATAAGGATGAGATATTGGACAGCAATCGGCCAGCCTCGTCACTTGCTCCTTGCAGTTGGGCACAAGCACTCACTGCAGTTCATCTCAGCACTGCTGCCCATAAATGCTGTACATGCTGTATCCAGCATCCTAGCTTGTGTTTGCACTGTCCTGAAATGTCTGATCTATGCAACATCTACAATGCAGACACAAAGATACATTTATGCTTGCAAATTACATCTGTTCCGAAGGCTATCAGAACCTTCAGTAAATTTGTGAGCTGTATATACTGGTGAGGGAATATAAATGGGGAAGGGTGGTACTCACAGCTGACTCCTGCAGAACTTCTATAGCACTGTCCATTATTTACTGGAAGTTGGCAGCTAAATGAAACTGGTTTTGTTTTCCTCTCACTGTCTGTAGAAGTCAATTCAGAAAATAACAGTTATTGAGAGAAATGTATATGACCTGAAATGCACTGTAGGCTTTGACACCTGCTGGGTATCAGAAATGCTTGTGTCTACCTGAATACATGCTGGAGCAGGAGAACTTTTAATATGCAAACATACAGTTCTGTTGTTGATGTGAATTCAGAGGACACATGTATCTTTTATCATGAAGGATCAATGTAAGAAACAGCTTTTCAAATTAAAGAATACATATTTTTAAGACAGGGGTTGCTGTGCATTGTTTTAGGAGCCTGAAAAAGCAGTTAATAAGCCACCTTTTGAATGAGGCTCTTTGTGGGATTGAAGGCAGAGACGTATTTGTGATTCCTGCAGCTTTGTGCAGGTGGATGACTGGTTCAGAAGAAAGGACTTTCCAGCCTGGATGTGATTCCAGCTTGACTCAGGTGTTCAGGTTGTGACCTGATCAGCAGGCTGACCTGAGGAATGCAAGCAAGATGATTTATAGGGGAAATATCCAAACCATTCATGTCAAAAAAACCCAACCCTTAAGCGTACTTTCTCTAAAAAGACTAAACTTGTCCAAACAGCAAGGGCTGAATTCTAGTTAACCCCTCATAAGGGATTAAAGCGGGTGTGAACCTTGCTGGCTCTGCATTTCCATGTCCAGGGCTAGCTGTAGTCTCTTTAGTGGGAAGTTGTCTCTGTGTCTACATGAGCCTATGGAATAAGCTGTACAGATGTACAAAACACTGAATAACTTAGCCTAGGAACTATTTTAGCCCATATCTCCTGTAAGGCACTTGAAGGTAGGTCCAGTGTCTTGCAGCTATTTTGTCCTTCACCAACTTAGCCCTCGTGTTCTGGAGTGCTTCCAAGTCCAGCCCAGCTACAAAATTTCTCTGTTGCCTCTGTTTCCGGCAGTGCTTCCCTCGGACTCTTCCTTGCATGCCACAAAGTGGATGCCTTGTACCAGTAACCAGACCATCTCTGCTGGCCATATATTTCCTGATTTTAATTGGTTTTCCTTATGGTGCTGACTTGTATCCACTGAATATTCAGGGCTTGTCAGTGTTCGTATTATAAAACCCGGTTTTCCAAGAGTTTACAATCAAGCTATAAAAATGTGTTCCAGACTGGAAGTCTGACCATGTGCTTCTAGCTCAGTAGTTGAAAATTGTAAACTGCAAAGAGTCACCTTGGCTGTCTTCAACGAATGGACAAGATTGGATTTCTCATTTTTTCCACTCCAGTTCTGGTGAAATATTAACCTTGGTGGAGTTGTGCTAAATAAACGAATACAATTAATGTATTTGAGAGCTTTAGTACTTTGTGAGATCATTGGTGTAGTTGGGCAAACATTCATTTTTCAGTTTAGTGTCTTGTCCAAAAATCTGTGAAGAGGCTATGAGGAAGATTGGTTTAGTCCAAGCTAAACTAAAGCTGACTATTTTGGGCAAGAACAGAAATCCAGCTGAGAAAATGTCATCTCAAAATCTACCCCAAGTGCTTCTTTTAACTTGAATGGAATGCTTTGTTTTTCCTTTTATTTCTGTGATGATGTGTGTCTTCCAATTTTTTTTTTCTTTCACCTTCAGGACAGATTTTAAAATGAAAATGCTCCTTCCAATTGAGGAGTTGGAGAGATTTGTCTGGGGGGAACACTGAGAAGAAACATTTTTGTATTTTTCAGATGAAATGGTTTATTTAAAAGGCATTGAAGTATTTTTTTCATGCTTTTCAGAGAGGTCTTCACTTAGATTTATTTTCAAATTAATTTGTCAGACCTGAGTAAATCTAGTCCACAGTAAGTTTCACTATTTGGTTAATTTACTATTTTCAAAAAGTTAAATAAAGATAAACAGCCAGCTCCAGTTATTGGCAATGGGAGTGGCACCTGAGATTAATAACAAGTCCCTGTTGTTTGAATACCTCTCCTATATCCATGTTTGAAGTGGATTTGCCATCTTTTGTGGCTTAGAGAGTACCTTGTCCAGCCACCCTATCCTAGCCATGGAGAGTATTTCTGCAGCCACCAGCCCTGTCCTCTATCATGATTGCTCTCTGACACTACATCATACACTCACTGCCACCTCCCCATTGCTGGATATTCTACAGACCCAGAGGTCACAGCTTGCGTTCTGCTCCAGGGTTAGAGGGGAAGTTATCTCGCTCGCATTCCTACACTTGTCTACAGGGGTATATGTCTGAGAGAGGGAATTAGTGAGTCCTTTAGCCTTTAAGATATTATTGCTGCTGCTGCTATGTTTTTTCTTCTGCTGTGAATCAGTGAACTTGCTTTGGCTTACCAAAGTAGTCCAACACCTGCATCCAACCTGTCACTGAATGGCAATCCACCCATCCTTCCAGATTCCCTGACTCCTGTCCTGTGCAGCTTTAACCCCATGATGTCATCAAGGTTTGACTGCTTCCATAAAGGTATTTGGAGGCAACCATTTGAGAAACAAGGTCACCTAAATAAACTGCAACTTACGCACTAAAGCCGTAGGAGCCATCAGCTTGCTTTGATGTTGAGAAGACAGATGTTCCTGGACACTTGTTTTAGACCAGACTGGAAAATCAGATACCTTCGGCCATCATTTACACACAGACCAGGCTTTGTGGAAGAAAGATTTGCCCTTGGGTTTGCCTTGGCAACTTGCTGTTGAATCCATGTACTGTATCTGATCTGCAAAAATTAAAGTGCACCTTTCAATGAGTGTTCAGGAATAGACTCCATGAACAGCTTGTGTACAAAATAAAGATTACTCCACTCAAGTCTGTATTATACAAGTGAGAATGGATCATCAGGCTTCCTGGGGAGATCCAGAGTATGGCTATTTCCATGAAAATAAAAACTGATCTTGATTCCTCCTAGACAGTTCTTGCCAAGGAGTTGAAGTGACTTGTCTCTAAATAGAGGAGCAGCTCCCCACAGGCACAGTATAGTATTTATGTAGAAAACAATTGTAAGGAGCCCATGGTTTTTTGGAGCCAGCAAATTGCCTATGATCACCCTTGCAAGCATGGGTTCACGGGCCATACATACAGAAATGCAGCTGCATCCCACGTAGGGAAAGGATGACAGCAACAGTCAGTGGGGATATGACGTGGGGGATGAAGAGGGCCAAACAGCCTGAAGATCTTTGTGTCAGGTTTTCTCATTTCCTAGATCTGAATCTATCTGAATTTGGGCTCATTCCTAACTGCTTTATGAGGCATCTCAAGCTGTGTAAACAGTAATGCAATAATGGCAGATCACAATGCACTCGTCACAGACCATGAAGAATAGCAATATGCTCTCTCTAAATGATATAATGCTTCTTGCAGACAGGAATATTAATCACCCCAGGAACTGACAGGATCTGATGGAAGAGACTGTTATTAATATTATCTCCCTTGGAAGCATTTGCAATTGTAATAGTAATTTTAATAATGCCAGAACAAAATAAGCTGGGTTGGCCAGTTTTGTGGCAAAAGGGAACACTGAGAACGGCAATACATAAATAGAGAGACTAATTCATGGAGGAGGTGGACCAGATTTCTCTACTGACAGCTCAGACGTGACTGAGGGGGGGAGGGAACCTTTTGTTTTAAAGGTTGTATTTGCTTCATCAATCGTGAAAATCTTGTTAAAAGTCTAATTCAGTTATCACGTTCTTGTTGCTGTCTAGAGACTGAATGTATGAGAGGGACTTTATATACAATTTCTGCCACAAGCAATTTACTATTATTTTATTATTCTAATCTGGCTGGTTCCCATGGAGTCTCTGAAACCAAATCATATCAGAGGAAGATGAATATTAACTATCCGATCTCTCCCAGGAGAGCTAATAAAAGAATGGAGGTCTCATGCCTTGGTTCAATACAGAGCACTATGAAATGGCCATGGAAGTGTTGACATTAGTTCTCATGATTGCTAGTTGAGTTATTTACTGCTCAGCTTGAGCACAAACCTTTTCTACACCTGTGCCAAGACCCAGCAAGATTACAGTAGAAATCATGACTTTATAGGTGTGTGGCAGAAGTAGAACTGTCATCAGAGTTTAGTAGCAAACCAAAGAGCCAAGAGGACTGCATTTGTTTCCTTCCTTTGTTACGTTCTGCATTGCATGCATGTGCAAGCTGCCTCAGAGTATTATATACCAATTAATAATGAACAAACAGATAAATTGGAGCAGCATCTTTAGGCAGATGGCAAATTGCCCAACATTTTTTTTAAATATTAAAAGCATCTATGGGTTAGGAGTTAGCTCTGAGTACCCAGTATGAGACATTCAAGCTGGGCTGATAGCTGCGACTGGGAGTGAGTCCACCAATGCTATGTTACTTTCCCAATGGGAGAACCATAATAAGGCATTTGGCTTTAAAATTTCTCACACGAAAGAAGGAAAAATAAATTAAACTGTAGAAATTGAGACATTTTTAAACCTTTCTTTCTGGACCAGTTCACTTTATTAAAGGTAGCAACTAAAGAGAAAATTTAGGCTCCTCTCAATCTATTTGCAAGATGCACAGAAAGTAATTACCCACATCTGAATTATCTTATCCCTGCAAAGGGAGTGGTAAGACCCTTATTTAGTCGCTTGTGTGACAAGATGCTGATAAGAAATCCTGAGAAACCCCTCTCCCTGGCTACCTCCATTCCAGAGCTGAATTATTTAAACGGGGAGGTAATGCTATTGTTGCAGCCTCTGCACATTGGTGCCTGAGATGGACATCAAGCTACATGCAAGATTTTAATAGCCTTTGGGCTGAGACTTCGTTGTTACTATGGCCTGATATCTCAGGGCTCTATTCACAAGAACAGCCACTCAGGACACTTTGGTTAAAAGGGATTTCTATCGAAAAAGGCCAGTTTGTCTGAAATGTTTTGAGGAGGGAGAGGGGGAAAAGTTGGAAATTATTAATTTGTACCTTTTCCACAAAACAAACACTTCACTTAAGAACTTCATTACAAAATGAAGGCTGTGACAATGGTGGCTTTGCAGTGCCTGCTTCCAGTCTCTCTGCTGAGCATGAGAAATATTACATCGGTTAAAACAGGCAACAGTGACTATTTATTATTTCCTGGTGGCTGCTTGGCTTGTAGCTGGCTGTGGAGCTGGAAGATTCCCCTTTGCCTTGCTTAGCATTTTCTTGGTCCTGGTTTGAGCCATGCCTTATTCTCCTGCATGAATTAGATGATAACTTTGTTGGTCAAAAATTGTCAGGGCAGGACCCCAACAGCTGGTTGCCTAATGTGCTGACTAAATTCTAAAACCAGGATCAGTGACCACAGAGTGATCATATGGATAGACTGTGTAAAGAACTGTGCCAGTTTTGGATAAACAAGTCTCTCTCCAGTCAATACTCTCGGGTTCAGACTGAACACAGCATGCACATGTGACTCACACAGTCACCTCATACATGCACCAGCATTTAATATGCTTTCATTTTCATCTGTCTTCACAAGTGTGAAACAAAGGCATGCACAGTGCTATTTTCAGGTTGTGGTTGCTGGTTTCCTTGTCCTTTGCCAGACTAATCAATAGGCTTGAATTAAAGTGACATTGTGGGTTCAACTGTTTAATGTGGTAAAATGAGGTGATATTGCAGGCTTGCGATATGGACACATTTTCACTTGGAAATAGCACTTTCAGCCTTTCCACCTGTTTTTTTTCTGTGATAGAATCTACTTTATAAAACTGGAAGCAAACACATTTCCAGCACCATCGTAGGTATTTCACTCACTTCTCCTGCCTTGCCACCTGTTTTACAGAGATCTAAGCAAGCAGCCTTCACACATATTCCTTCTCTGGTCCCCTGACTCAAGTAGGTCAGTCAAAGAAAGAAAACCTCTACCAGTGACAGGAAGGCACTAAACAAATGCAACCACATGAGATGTCCATG
The DNA here is from genome assembly GCA_008921705.1 of Burhinus oedicnemus. Classification (NCBI taxonomy): domain Eukaryota; kingdom Metazoa; phylum Chordata; class Aves; order Charadriiformes; family Burhinidae; genus Burhinus; species Burhinus oedicnemus. Next base: position 44,826 of record VFFE01000879.1, on the reverse strand, counting down.
AGTCTCAGAGGAGTAGCCCCTGTTAGGAGAGAATGCAGCTTTCAGGAGCAAACACCTAACATTCGTACCCCTTCAGGGTAATATTGTGGGTGCTGGAAATCAAAGCCAGCAACACCTCAGTGCCACTGGATGTCGCTTCATGTCAAAAGAGTCACAGATAATTTTCTTCAGAGCTATTGAAGGACCAGACAAGGCTGGAAATATATTGCCTATTGAGCCATCCCCTCCTTCATTGCGTTTCACTTCTTGTAACCCTACAGTGGCCCCACATCTTTCTGCTCTCAGGAGGGAAAGGCCTTTGTGAGGAGAGAGGGTCTGAGCAGCACACGCACACGATTAGATTTGTCTTTGTGTTCCCATCCTGAAGGGCTTCAAAGTCATTTACGGTGGGAAGGTAAGACCCAGATATATAAATTATGTCCCCATGGTTATGTGAGGAAGGTTCCTGTATACTAGATCAGTGTTTAAACACATTCCTGTCTGCTGCCTGTGAGGGACACAGGAAAACTCCTTTCATTGCCAGATTTTGTATCGTTGATCTAGAGAAACGATTTTAAAGAAAGAACAGGAAAGTAGTGAACCTGGCATAAAAGGAGAAGGACCTTTTCTGTGTTGATCACTCCTAATGTATTTTTTTTCCCATGCTTGTTAAATGCAATTGTCTCCTAGGGAGTTTCTGTCTTCTAAATGAAAAAGGAGGTTTAATTAGCCTTTTCACTCACTTGCAGCCTCTACTGTAGTTTGGTAGTATTCATAGGTCTTTGCAGAAGGTTGTTGAGCTGAAGTTAAACTTTGTGCTCCAAACCAAACCAGTGCCCACAGAGACATGTTCTTTTCACCATCTGCTCCATCAGGTTCACTTACAATCTCCCGGGAAGAAACAAGAAAATCAGAAAATCCCTATGGGGCAGAGAGCTATTTGAGCAGTGTTGAATGGTGGCAGCTGCAAGAGACAGGCTGAGGGATGTACCCGAGTGGCACGTACCATAACATAGCTGCTGCCAGAAGAAGTTGCACTCCTCCTTTCACCTGGTAGAAAATAGACAATATGCAGGAGGATGATTGTGAGAACTGGCGTGCTTCATACCAGAGAGGCTGCTCAGACTGCCTGCGTGTCCCAGCTGGTCCATACTGAATGTACAAAATTATGCCTGGGTGAACAGGGGATCAACAAGTATTCTTGACTTATATCGATGTCTTAAAAGTAGACGTGATATTTTCCTGTAGCTGGCAAGGAAGGCCTGCAGGCAGCATGGTGTTAGTTCAGGATGAGCGTGTGCTGTGAAACCCAGGTCTATCTCAGGAACAGGTTGTCTAGTTTTGATACCCCAGACCAAGCATACATTGGGAACAGGTGGCAAAAAGAAAGAGAGGCAGAAATTAGGCACAGACCTATTGTAGATTTATTTTCTTGGTCTAATCTTAAGTTCAAGGGGCTCAGATCCTGTGCTGTAATGGAGCCATCCATCCTACTTCTTTAAAACCCCCTTCTTATTCCCCAGCCTTCACTTCCCCTGCGTTGTCGTGACATGAGAAGAACTGCTTTGTCTTGCACTTCAAGAGGGAACACAACTCCTTCAGCCCTCTCCCAGCCTCTGGGATCTCCAAAAGTTACTTTTTTGTCATCAGACTTCAGCTGGGGCTGTCAGTAAAGGAAAACTCAAAGAATTAGATACAAGAAATGCCTCCACCAGGTTGATTTGACCAATGACAAAACCATCCCTTAGTCCTCAGGCACAGCACAACTTATTACTGAATGTATTAAGATATTTTTGCTGCATAAATAACAGCAATAAGTCTATGGCATTGAGAGTTTGTCTTTACCTTGCAGTAATTTATTATCCTATTATCATTCTTTGCAAACATCTGTGCTCAGCACTTCCTTCCTTGTAGCACTGAGATACTAGGCGTTCGTAAAGCTTAACCATCAGCCATAAACTCGCTAAACTGCTGTATGCACTAATGTGGAATTAAAACCTTTATTTGGGTGATGTATTTTAGGCATGGATGTGACAAAGGAGCCCATAAAAATTACAGGCTGCTTGTTTTCTTTTTTTTTCTGCTGCTGTAACACTTACAGTGATTAGTTGGCATTTTAAAATGTGTTTGGGTGTTGGGAAGGGTTTCTTTTATTTTTGATTCTCAGACAAACGTGGGTGACCCAACAAAACCAAGAAGCTAAAAAGTGACATATTTTTTACAGCTGGAATCTTAGTAACTATTCAGTTAATTGGCTGCCTGCTTGCCATTACTTAATGCTCGCCTACAATTATGCAAAACTTACAGACTCATGTTTTTTTCATACAGACTGTTGGGGACAGAACTTGAGCAGTGTGTGATCTAGGTAGGCAGGGATCAATGGAAGCAGGAGAAGTGGAGAGAGAGACAGGAAGTTCAGGGTCTTTCAGCCCAAGTTTCCAGTTCATACCTGACTGGTCTCTGAAGTGACTGAAGGTGGGATCAAACAACAGGTTGTCTCTCCTCTCTATCTCACAACCTGAGTAAGGATAATGAATGAATAAGTTTGTAACACCCTAGGAGAAGGCATGGAAGAAGGTTTGCTTAGCTTCAGCATCGTAAGAACATAAATAGCTGTTGTACTAGGTCAGACCAATGGCTCAGTGTCTTGTATCTGGTTGGCCAAAAGTGGATGAACAGCAGGGAGTATGAGAATGCAATGAGCATAATCACTATCCTCCTCGAGAATACTCTCACTCTCCAGCATCCTCTAGTTCATTTGTAGCCAAAAAATGGTATCTTTGTGTTAAAAAGCCTTTGGTGGATTTTTCTTTCATGGATGTGCCTAATCAATTTTTAAAACTATTTAAACTTTTCATCTTACTATGGCTTCACCATGCATTGTGTGAAAGCACTTCTTGAAAGCACTTTTGTCTATTTTAAATCTAATATTTTCTAGCTTCGTTTGCTGTCTTCTGTTCTAGTATCAGAGGAGAGCTGAACACATTGTCTAAAGAACAATTAAACAAACCAGGTGTCCTCACCCTGGAAAAGAGTTGCTGTTGCTGGGATTACAAAAGTCACTCCACAGATTTAGTTGTCCCATTTACTCTTCTCTTTACCTTTTCTAGTTTTATAGCTTTTTTCTGACATGGGGTAGGACCATGGTATTAAAGGTGCTACCACAGCATTGCTTCTTCTGTTGGAATAATGATGTCTGCTTCATTGTTTCTTCCACTTCTGAACATTCCTAGCAACTGACATGCTTTGTGACCATTATCAAATACTTCTGTTCCACAGCAGAATAGCAAGCATTGAACACAGCTCTGTATTTTCAGGAGCTATCAAAGGATCAATTTTAACATGAACAGTTGAACCTGCGACAAGCAACAAGCACAATGCAGAGCTGTATAGAAGTGGGAAGAATTTGACTTCCAGTGTGTTCCTCAGTCCCAGGCTGATTTTAATAGACACCAGATCATGGCTTGCATCTGGATTTCATACATTCAAGGTTCAGAAGAATTCTTCAGTGCTAAGGATCAAGCTGGGAATGCTCAGTGTGGCTGGCTGATGATAATAATTGCCTGTCCCTGATCCCCACTCTCCATTCAGAAAGTGACCCCAGCAAACACTGATTGCTTGTCCTATACGTATGTTCTTCATCAGTAGTATCTTGCATTTGGCCTTTCCTCGAAGAAAAAAAGGCTTACAGATGACTCCTAAAGAGAAATTAACTTTCTCTGAATGCTCACTAATGAAGGACAAAGCTTTCACAGCCAAGACTGGTAGCTGATTGTGCCCTTTGCAGTGACCTCTGTTTTCATAATCTAATGGCTTTGCATTGATATATGAATGTGTTTACATCTTGAGGCAATTGCTGAAAGCAGTAGAGGGCAACAGTAAATGTAGTCAAGCATTAGGCAGGGTCATTATAAAGAAATCAGGAAGGTTTTAATGAAATTCACTGCAATATAAAAGCTTCAGGAGGCTACTTCGTGTTCTGCAAAACAAAATCCAGTACAAATTAAAGATGCAGAAAGAGGTAGGGTTGTTCACCCACAGCTGCAGTTTTATGATCCAGCCATGTATTGTAGGTTCCTCTAAGACTAGGGGATTTTCCATCTAGGATTTCAGTTCGGTTCCTAGTTAAGATAGGAGAACGGTGGAAAAGCAAAAGACTTTATCCTGTGTATGGCTCTGGGGCACATTGGGATGCAGTGGCAGGCCAGCCTATGTATGTGATGGCAGAGGCAAACCTCACTATTTCCTTTAATGTCCAGTCTGAAGGTAGGGACATGGAGCTATTATTTATGAGTGATAACTGCAAAACTCTGTGACAGATTACAGACAGGCAAACCTCCTGAAGTGCAACAGACCTGTTTTAAAAAAACTCCCATAAGAGTGGATGTTTTTGCAACTATCTTGAGCCTATAAAGTAAAGATTATCTCTTTTCTGTATCAAACAGAGCTGTTCCCCAAAAGGAAGTCCTTGCAACAAAGTTATTTTTAAATCAACCCACACTAACCCAGTCTAAAATTCTGTTTGTATATGTGGGGTGCAAGGTGAATGTGAGTCAGCAGTGTTACTATGTTGTAGAAAAGGTGAACAAATACTGGGATGTTTAAACAGAAGTCAATTCTGCAAAGTAATTATGAAGTAGTACTTCCACTCAGTGCTGATAAGGTTTCTGTTGGAAGCCCATACTCAGGCTGGGTATCACGTTTCAGATGTGGCATAACTGGAGAAGAGTGATAACACAAATAGAGCTCTTGCAAGTATGGCCTAGAAGTAGATGGGTGGAGTTAAGGTTGTTCAAGAAGAGAAGTGCAGGAGTGGAAGGATGTAGCAAGGAAAGACTAAGCAAACAGTCTAATTTTCTTGTCACAGTTGCTAGGAAAGGAAGTGGTGAGTTTAAATGACGATGGGGTTGTTCAGTTTAGAAACTGTGGAAAACCATGGCTGTGGTGAGGGAAAGATTTGTGTAGGTCAATTGAGCAAACTGCAGTGTCTCCACCGCTCGGGGTCTTTGAGAGCCAGATATGCGAGTACCTCTTAGCAGGAATGGACTAGAAGAATGCCTGGGGCCCTATGAGTCTGTAATAAAGAAATAAGTACACAGTTTTGTAACAGTATGGGTGAATTCACAGAGGATATACATTCCTTTGCATCGTTAGAAAACAGTGGTGTTCCCCTCCATTTTCAGCCCTCCCTTGTTACCCATAACATACAGATTGACAATATGCTGCCTTCAACCAAAGCACATAAAGGTTCCTATGAAATTTTAATGGGTTGGACCACAGTGAGTGTATGTGGGAAGGAAATGAACTTGGACTCTCCCTCTGGGTTGTGTTACCTTCTTTTTCTGTGCTGCAGTTGTGTACTGGCAGCTGCAAGAAACCTGTTCACATTGAGAGTGAATGAATGTTTGGAAATGGTCTATTTCCCCATGCCAATGTCCTTGAGGACATGTAATGTATCCTAAAATTCATATTAAATTAATTTTCCCTGTGTTTCTGGGATGCTTTTGGCTAGCCTTTCACTCAGTGTGGGACAAGCCTGAGCTCTGGAAGAGAAGACTCCGAGCATTACGACAGACATCCTCTCATGTGCCTTTCACCACCTTTTCTCTGTCTCTCTCATCCCACTATCTTGCTACTATGCTCAATATTTAGATCTACAGAAACAGTACCCACTCTAACAACGCATCATCTAGTATACAAGACATTGCATTTCCAGAGTGCTTCCTCAGCTGTACCTTCATGAGCAGAGACATACAGCCATTTGTCTAGCACCATGCAGAAGTGTTTCTCCATGCCATAGGTTCACTAGCAAGCCCAACACTCAGGTTTCCCCAGAGATAAGAGAAGATGTCATTACATCTGGACAGGCTGGAGAGCTGAGCAGAGAGAAACCTCATGAAGTTCAACAAGGGCAAGTATAAGGTACTGCACTTGGGGAGGAATAACCCCATGCACCAGTACAGGGTAGGGGCTGAGCTGCTGGAGAGCAGCTCGGTGGAAAGTGACCTGGGAGTCCCGGTGGACAACAGGATGACCATGAGCCAGCAATGTGCCCTTGTGGCCAAGAAGGCCAATGGCATCCTGGGGTGCATCAAGTGGAGTGTGGCAAGCACGTCGCAGGAGGTTATCCTCCCCGTCTACTCTGCCCTGGTGAGGCCACACCTGGAGTACTGTGTCCAGTTCTGGGCTCCCTGGTTCAAGAAGGACAGGGAACTGCTGGAGAGGGTACAGCAGAGGGCTACAAAGATGATCAGGGGACTGGAACATCTTTCTGATGAGGAAAGGCTGAGGGACTTGGGTCTTTTTAGTCTGGAGAAGACTGAGAGGGGATCTCATCAATGCTTATAAATACCTAAAGAGAGGGTGCCAGGAGGATGGCACCAGTCTTTTTTCTGCGGTGCCCAGTGATAGGGCACAAACTTGAACGTAGGAAGTTCTATCTAAACATGAGGAGGAACTTCTTTACTTTGAGGGTGGCAGAGCACTGGAACAGGCTGCTCAGGGAGGTGGTGGAGTCTCCGGCCTGGACGCCATCCTGTGCAACCTGCTCTAGGTGACCCTGCTCTGGCAGGGGGGGTTGGACTAGATGATCTCCAGAGGTCCCTTCCAACCCCTGTGATTCTGTGATTCTGTGATACATGCCAATGTAGCCATCTGGCTTGTTCTCTGACAGCACCAGGCAACCTTTTTGCAGAGAAAGAGAGTAAGAAAGACTGTGTTCTGAGAAGGTTTAAAAACACAAATAGTGTGCATGCCATCTCTCCACCAATGAGGAATCTGGTTCACTGATGTTATGCACAGTGGGAACCACCATCTTTGGGCTGATATCTTCCAACATGGAAGGAATAATTTACTAAACTGTGTAATAAGTTGATGTGTATTGTAAGGTTTGCTTCAGTAGTGCATATGCTAAACCTGAATGATTCTATGGTTTTTAGCCAGGGATAAGTTCACAGGTTCAGCTGCCTGCCAGCATCATTTGCCTGGGATTAGGAAGTACTACACTGTGCATGTTAGCAGGTTGAGATCATGAGGGTTTCTTAGTACATTCCCTGAGAAAAGGGTAAACAGTGTCCATTACATCTTTGTCCCTGGTGCTCTTACCTCAGGCTGACAGAAGTTTATCAGTAAGAATAAAAACCAAATGTGATGTTTTGGACTAGAAAGAGTGAATATTGGTTTATGGTTTTTTGGACATGATGGCCAGAATCCCTAGTGATTTTCAAAACTGCTGCCATAGAAAACAGAGAGGATTCTTTGTTCTCCCTGCAGGATTGCTCGGAAGACGTTTTCCCATGGAGGCACAAAGACAGCATTACTCCACTTGAGAGGGAGGAGGAGTGAACAGATGAGATGATTTCAGCTGGTAACCTGCTGGGGGAATTATACTTAGGTCAAGTAATGATCTTATTCTCTGAATTGTATTTTACAGGCAGTAAATACTCCGTAATTTTCCACTGAAGCAAACTCATAACTCTGCTTCAACCTGTATATGGGTTATCCCCTTCTCCCATTCCACATGATCTATCTGTCTGTTTATTATACCCAGAGCTGCGTGCATCTGCTTCCAGAGACCCAGCACAGTGTATCTCAACCCTATTTAGTAACCTTGAGATCCAGTAGCAAAACCTACAAAGGGCTGTGCGAAGTAATCACACAGAAGATGCCAACAGCTTCCTGAACTCCCTGAGGAGGACCAGCAGGATGAAAAACTGACACTGACATGTCTGGTACTGAAACACATCCTGCCAGCTCACATCATGATGCTGGTAAGAGGGATCAGCAGAGAGAAGTTAGAGAAAGTGCAGACAGAGTAAAGGATGGAAGAAGAGCTGTGGGAAGTTGGGAAGCATGAGGTGAAATTTTATCCAACCTGGCAAACAAATAACATCCACAGTGCCCCCCTTCTCCTATAGATCTGTTCAGAGGTCTGGCCTTCCTCCATACCACCCTGATGCCTAATTAAGGAAACTGCTGCTTGAGGACTGGCATAATAAGATGACTGCTGAAGACATTTGCAGAATGATAACTTGTTGGGGGGAGAGTTTGATACTTGCCAAGGTGATCTATGATGCATCAAGTGTACTCTTGCCTATTGTCTGTAGTCTTTGCTGTGGTGGGAAACATCTGTCTTTCAGAGAAATGGATCTCAAATCAATAGCCTTGTAACCTTAGGGTGATGATCTTAGATGTGAGGATGAATATGGAAAAATTATTGGCATAGGAGGTTTCTCTAATTGCACTGAGCCATTTTAGTAACCAATGTGGAAATGTCCATGTAAAAATCCTGGCTGTTTTGACTTCTCACCCCTCTATGAAGGTCTTGCCCTTACTTGGACTTCCATATTCATAAGCATCCAGTTATGTGCAGGAATTCAATATGCCGGTGATGACCTGCAATTCCCGTCCAGTCTTCATTGTTGTAGTATTTTTTTTTCAAGGCACAGATGGTCTGTATGTGTGCTGTGTTACATGGGTTTTGATCACAAATTAATAATAGGTAGCAAGAAGAACAGTAACCATACCATACAGCTAAAAATCCTGCAGTGCTTTACAGGCATTAGTGAAGCCTCAACATACCTTTAAGGTTTGTTGGAAAGAAGCTAACTCCAAAGTCACTCAAGACAGTTATTTATTTGGGGATATAGGTTGGGATCCCTATGGGATCTGTCCTATGGGACACGTAATATTTGGGGTCATCTCCACTTCAACATGTCCAGCTTAGAACAGCTAGTTGTCTCAAAGACTAGGTGCAAAACCATTGTCTATCGATCACAGTTTTGATCTATGCGACTTACCCAAGGAGACTCAGATTCAGACCTAGGAGCTCTATCTTGAGTGATGCAGAAAGGTTTAGTGGAATTAGAGGGCATTGACTAGCATTAGAAGGAGCAGGTTTAAAGGAAGAGCAGTATTCTTCCACCACTTGATTTTGCAGTGTATGAACATTTTGTGTGGCAAGACAAAACTTCCCCATCTTCATTTCCCTGAACTGAGTGTCACGTGAAGCCTAGGCTAAATTTTTCAGGGATCAAACTGGTCCCAGAACAGAAAGCCTCTCTTTCCTGGCTATATATTTCATATATATGTGCAATCAGTATCCTGCAGAAGGATGGTGGTCCTTCAACTAAGAATGAGTATTTTTGTTCAAGGCTTTCAATGCCAGAGGCAGTAAGACTTGCATGTAGCCAAGGAGGGTTTCCCAGAGGTGATGTCCTTGCATTGCAAAATCTTTCTTGTATTGCCCAGGTATGCTTTCAGCTTGCTGACATTGCAGTCTGTGGTCTCTGTGAAGCAGAATAGCATTCACTGTTCCATGTCTCTCTCACTTGGACGTTGATGATCATGGGGGAGAGGGGGATAGGTCATCTAGCACAAGGCTATTTCTTGCTTGGGACAGGTAAACAAAAGATCACAGTTATCTTATGAAAATGCATGCTTGAGTTGCTGGATGTGTGAAGACCCATTCTGTGTCCTTCAGCTGCAATGGATCTCCAACTGAAGGAGATGATAAATTCCTCTGAGCAATTAGTACAATAACTTGCATGAATAATCTCTGATTGAGCTCTTGAAGCCTACTGATTAGTCTTTCTGTCTGACCACTGGATGGACCTCTGTGCTTTTGCTTCTGCCTGTATAAAATAGAAATAATAGTGCCTCAGTCACTAGAAGCAGTGTAGTTGCAAGGCTTGATGTTGGAAGCTCATGCATGTGGAGAAGCTCTGAAGTTGTTAAGCGTTTTCATTTACAGTCGCAACAGAGCATGAGAATTTGCTCTTAAAGCTCAGAATTGGCCATCAATGGATGACTTTTTTTTTGCATTGCATAGTGGCCAGAACCATGTCTAATGTTTCCACACCTGAAACATGTCCAAATCAGCACTGATCTGAGAGATGGTCCATAGTCTTGTCCTGAAACCAAGAGGAGGAGGAATGGATGATCTCAGCATTTATTCTCCCAGATGGAGCCTGGCTTGTGTCTGTTTCATTCAATAAAACATTGTAATTTAGGCAGGGAAAAGAAAGGGTGAAAAAAAGACTTGAAGTGCAGATCAAAAAATGAGACTGTGAAGATTATTTCCTGCAAAGCAATCAGATAACATGCATTTTGCCCAGATAGTTATGAATATTAACCATTGCTTTTGTCAGATATGAGTTACCCCACCTCTCTTCCACATTTCCCATATGATCCGAGGAACCACAGTGAGTCATAAACCAGAGATGTGGCACTGATTAATCTCCCCTCTCATCATACATACTGTATGAATTTTTGAAATGTGCTATAAGATATATTGCAAGGATTGAAGATTGGCTGAAGCTTGGAAGGAACCCATGCCCTTTGTCATGATGTTTATAGGTGATGAAAAGGAACAATTAATTGTTTCACCCATTAATGCTGTCACGCAATGGAAGAGCACGACATCAAACTAATATTGTTCTCATTATGCATTTTTAAATGACTCTGTAAGAAGAAGATTGCCTGCAATGTATATTATGAAGTGCCTTCAGTGTTTGGTTTCTATAACAGAAGAAGTCTCTTCCTGACTTTTTTTAAAATGTGATGCTCATTGTAAACAGAAAAACAGAGCAATTCCTTGTTCAGGTCTGGGACACTGATAAAACTGGGATCATATCTGAAAAATCTGAAGCGTGACAGATTTTTGCCACACCTACTGCATACACAAACAATAGGAACAGCGGTCTTTCCATTTGTTTAGCAGACCTGGTTCTGGTGGAAGGTCTCGAGGCTGACAGCTGTAGCCAGTGTATGGATGGTCAGTGCAAAGAGTCAGGACAGTTGTCTTCATCCTCTCTTGAGCCTGAGGAGCCACATCCAGTCATCTCTCCATGTCTGGTTTTTGAGTGAAGAGGTTTGGAGCTGTAATTTTTCATGACACATGCATTTCCCATAGGCTGCCAAACAGTCATTAGGTAGTAAAAGCAATTCTTGCTTCTAATCTGGGTTGGATTTCAGCCTACAAGTGAAAGGCGCTATACATCATTATCAGACCTTTGAGCCATCTAGTCCTCTATAAGCGTATACTTCTGCTCTATAGTCAAGCTTATGCACAGCAATAAAATCTATTTGCTAGGCAATGTATCTCCCTCGCCCACAGGTGTATACAGTTACCTACAGTTGGTTGGGTTCAGGAAGACCGTTTGGGTTGTAGCACTCCCTTATAAAGGTTAATTGGTTCTGGAAACCAGATGTGAATCCCTGGTAGGCTTTTAAAACAAAATGCAATGGAGCTGTTTCAAACTTTCCTGTTTCTGTTGTAATGCTGTAATTGGACATGTAATGCTGAGTAATGCTGTCTTTGGACATGGAGAGCTGCGAGACTGTGCATTGCAATGTGAATTGTTGTACAAACATTAACAAGAATCTCTTCCCATGTAAATCCTAGGAAATCTGGAACAAGAAAGGGGGATAAATCCTATAAGTAGTGAGATGGATTAATATGTCAGTAAATGAGGTAAATGTTTGGAGGAAGAGACATAGTCCTTCTGCTGTCGCTTGTCCTTCTAGTGTATTTGGTGGCTTGGACATGGTCACAGTATCGTTAAAAACAATCAGAAATAGGCCCAAATCCAAACAGGATTTGGATCTAATTAGAGACTAGATGTTCTGATATCTGTCAGGACATATATGTTGTGATACAGGGCGCCAGTCTATGTATGTCTACATTTATGTGTATGGGAGGCAAGTATATTTAAGTGTTATGTTTCTCCCTGTCTACTTATATTTAAAAATCCATACACCTGATGCCTGCCGGAGCTGCTGCTACTCCCAGGAACAGAGCTATTATGGCCTTTTATGAGAGATGTGTGCAAACCATGCACAATTGAGACTTTAGTTGCTTTCTTTCCAGCTCTTTGGGTCACTTGAAATGGAAGTATTGAATCTGAAATGACATGCCATCTCTCTGGGAGAAAACGCAGTGATCACTGGGCCAAAGCAGATACCCGTATTGGCAGGGAAGAATCTAGAATCCATGCCTGAAGAAGGCAAAAAAAACCCCACCTCCAGCTTTGTGTGGAGAGCTATTTAGTAGAGATCCTTTACAGGTCCTGGATCTCTAGCCCTCATTTCCAACAGACCTTCACCGTACCTGTATAAACACCATCAGGTAACCAGCCTTTAGAAGATAATTGGTGTCAGCTGGAAATACCACTCCAGAGTCAGACTCTTGTGGGTATTAAGAAAATGTATCTGTTACTCTGTTCTCCTTGTTTCTTTAGCCTGTAATTTTCACTTTATATTGAATTCCTCCCTGGAGCTGTAAAATTTCACTTGGCTTTAAATGTTGCCTTTCCCTCAGCAGAGTATGGATGAAGCAAAATCTGTAATAAAAATCAAGATTTATTAGCTTTCTCAGCTGTCCCCAAGACTTGAGAGGGAAGATTATTGAAGTTACCACATCAATGTGCTTGCAAGAGTCATAAAACTTGGATCAGATGTGGTTGGGTAGAGGGCCCAGTGGCAGACATTTGCTCCTAGTGCTGCAGTAAAATCCAAAGATACTAGTTTCCTTCACAGTGTTTTGATTCCTACTGTGTGAGATAAAAATATAGAATTAAAGCAAATACGGGGGGGGGGAGGGAGAAAAAGGAAAAGGAAAAGGAAAAGGAAAAGGAAAAGGGAAAGGGAAAGGGAAAGGGAAAGGAAAAGGAAAAGGAAAAGGAAAAGGAAAAGGAAAAGGAAAAGGAAAAAAAGGAAAAGGAAAAGGAAAAGGAAAAGGAAAAGGAAAAGGAAAAGGAAAAGGAAAAGGAAAAGGAAAAGGAAAAGGAAAAGGAAAAGGAAAAGGAAAAGAAAACATTGATGACAGAACTTCTTATGTAGCAAAACATTGAACACAAATGTTTACCCTGGGACAGTGGAGGTTCCCATCCCAGCAAAGGGGCTGCAGGGCAGGGCTGCAGGGCAGGGCCTCAGCTGTGCTGGCTGCTCTTAGCTGGTGCTGGAGAAAAGAGGACTCTCATGCACATGAGATACATGGAGAAGTTTTTTGAGAGTTTTTTTCTAGCTGCAGGAGTCAAAGCAGAAATTATGACAGATGTGTGTGATGTGAGCATGATGCTTATGTCTTGCCCATGCTGTAAATTAATCTATATCAGGCCAAAATCAAAGCATTGTAAACAAGTACCACTTCCTTTGACCTGGGTGGATCTGCAGCTGCTTTCCAGTGGTCAGCATTTGACCAGACAATAAGACCTAGTGCTCAGCACCACCATTTTCTTGGTTATCTGCTCAGGATTGCAGTTACCCTAACCTTTCAAACAACACCACTGAGAGGCAATGGAGAAACAATTAATCATTAAAGGGCAGGCTCAGCCATAGCTGGGTTTAAAACAGCTCCAAGTGGGAGTCAGACCACCCATGGTCCAAAGAGGAAATTCCTGTAACACATGGTTTGCTGAAGGGTGTTTGTTAGCTTTAGCTAACAGCAGCCATAAGAATTTTTAGATTTAGGGGAATAGAGAACAAAGGCTTTTGATTTTGGTGTGAAGTGTCTCGGTGAACTCACAGCTATTGGAAAGTAATATCTGCACCAGTGGAAAAAATCCTTTTCATGAAGACTTGGCAACTGTGGATGCTTTGGACTATGCAAACTGGTGGCAGGGACGTATAAGACTAGGCAAATGTACATACCTTATGATAATTTAAAAGTTCGTAGTAAAGACAGAGCAGAATGCCTGCTTTCTGTGCTTCTCCAGAGATACCATGTAGCCATAAACTCATCTTAACTAGCCAGTTCAATGGATTTTGTCATTATGCTTCACAGTATAAGAACAGTGTACAGCAACAGGAATATCACTGAGTTTGAAACTCAGTCAGGAAAGGCTAGAACCCTTTCTTCTACATCCAACCAACTCTTACAAGCATGTTGCTGCAGCGTTACCTCTGCAAACTGGTGAGTTTATGCAGATATATGACTATACACCTGTATTCACAGACACTCTGTGATGCAATCGTGCATGTAATGCTACTGGGGAACCTCTTCCAAGGTAAAATAGTCCCTTGCTAGAATACAGCAGAACTGTATTCTGGAACGGCAACAGCATTCTTCAATTCCCTGAAGTTTCAGGATGTTGCTTACAGTGCAGTACAGGTCACAGATATTTTTTGTAATGCCCCATGTCACTGTAGGATGGCAGCTACAGATACATCCCGGGTAGCTGTCATTAATGAAGCTGAAGACTCTGGGGACAGCAGCAAATTTTTATATGATTGTATTGGTGAGGTCGGTGGGGTTGAGGTTGACCTTCCTGCTGGGTGCATCCCCTCTAAGTCAGGAACTGCACGTCTCGCTCATTCAGTTACTAAAGCAAGAACTGAAAAAAGCCCGGCTGCTCTAGCATTGACCAAGAACACCAGCATCCATTCAGCAGCCTCATCAGCTCTCTTCCTTCTTTCTTGGGGAGCTTCTGCCTCATCCATGGCCTTGGAACTCCTGCTGTCTCCTCCAGTGTGTTTTTCCCATCTTCTTGCACCACACCATTTTAAAATGGACCAGAGAAAGTATTTAAGAGGGACTGTGATATACGGTGCCGTTGCTGAATCTTGAGATTGCTTCCTGGCTTCTTCCCTGCAGCTATTCCCTGCACCAAGCATCGCAGATGAAATATGCATCCTGCACCACTGTGTATGGAAAAGGCTTCCAGAGATATCTCCTGTTTTAGCATATTCCAGTTTTTTTGTGGCTGTATTTAAAGCCCTTCTATGTAACGCAGGGAAAATCACTCATTCTTTTCCTTTGTCAGCATTTAGTTGCTAATACGTCTCTGTTGAAAACTATTTTGGGGTCTATGAACTATATACAGGTACCTCTACAGGTGAGGGGAGATGACCCTTTTGCTCCAAATCTGAGCCAAGGCTTGTCACCAAGAGTCATATCTGTACAATGGTGAAGGCACAGCTGGCACAACAGCTAGTTTCTAAAGCTGCATCCATTTCCCAGTTCTCCTAGCACAGGCAGGCCTACCATAGGCTTACTGATCTTCCCATACTGGCCATTGCTTCATGAAGCGGCAGCTACCTTCTCCACCTGCTCTGTCCCTGCAGTGACAGGCCTGGCTCCTCTGGCTGCCCAGTAGCCCCCAGACCTTTGTCCCAGACCTATCCCCATTCCCAGGGCAGATCAGTCAGCCCTGGCAATCCTGGTCCTTACCCTTCTGTGGACAAAATACCTCCTGCCTGTGCTAGAGCCACCTCTTGCTGACTCACTTTTGCTCTCCTTGTTCTGTGAACAATGACAAAACCTCATTTTTCCACTATTCCTGGAAAACACCAATGCTAAATCAGTAAGAAAAAGCCACAAAGTTGAGGTGGAAAGCACAACAGGAAAGTGAAACTTAATTCAACGCAACCAAGAAAGCCTCCTTTATTAAATATTTCATCATTTGAAAACACTGCTTTCATTCTGACAGCAACAAGTAGTCAGACCTCTTGCACCTCCTCAGATACCCTACAATAATCCAGAGGAGATGATTGCTGAAATCCCAGACCCTGCTGTATGAAGCTAACAGGAGCTCCTCAAGCATTTGCTTTGTTTAAGGAAAAATGAAATGAATGTTTCCTTAATGAAGAAAAATAGGTAACATTTTTAACATAATGAGATAATCATTGTTTACTCCTCTGGTATATTCATTACACCTGATGAAGTCCTGTCATCATAATCTAGGTGCCAGGAGTTGATCTATTAGATTTACACTGTAATTCAGCATGCATTAGCAACATCATTACTTTAAAGTGTTTATAGAAATGGGGTATCAGATTTACATTCTATTTTTTCAGTTTTGGCCTCTTTTTTTTTTTTTTTTAAGTAACACTGTCAATTTAAAAGCTGCATAACAAATGTCTTTCTCTGTATAGCCAACTGCACAATATTTGAAATCTAATTTCATGTGCACAGTCAGTGTCTGCTGTTTTCATTGCCTGTCCCTGCAAAGGGAAAGCAAGGCAGCCAGCTTCATTTTGCTTTATAGCTAATTTCACTTTCAGGTTCATATGGTGAAAAATGTGGAGTAAGCAGAGTGGAAGAATGATCAAAACCTGTTTAAAAGCAACTTTTTTGGTTTAAATGAAAAGAAAAAAAAAAGTGCTGCTTAATGATTCTGCTTCATTACATTTATACACTTATTTATTGAATATTAGAAAATTCCATGTGTGTTGAGAATTCCTAAGTTACCCTCCCTGGCATGAATACAGTGTTTTCACCAGTCTTGGCTTATAGTTGATTTCTTTTTAATAGCATACTTTAGAAATTCTTTCAGGTGCTGTTTTATTGAAAGATTTGCACACAACACAGAGTTTAGATAATTTTATTCCAGCTGTGACAGAGTAGGTAGGAAATACCAGAACCAGCATTAAAGCTGTTCAAAATATGTCGTTTCAGGCTGGTGCAGCACACAGGTGGCTGTAGTGGTTGTGATCCAGTTCTTTGGAGTAGGAGGGGGTGTAAAATTGTATTACTGTATTGTCACATTGGGGCTTGGGAGGACATCGGCAGGACAGTGGCTGCAGTTTACATGTATACCCTTTAAACCTGCCAGTTCAGGATTCAGGCCTGGCTCAGGTTTAACAGGCAGCTGAACACTAGTTGAGGGTGATAAGTGCAGTCCTACTACACTTGGTGCCCCTTCTGCCCCTGCCCACGTGTCTCCACTCTTCTCCTTGCTATCTGCCTCTCAAGGTGAAATGGTAGTTTCATCTCCGTAGCCTGGTTGGTCTTTTGCATTTTAGCTGAAGTGCATGCTGCTAATCCCAACAGTAGCCTTTGGGGTAACATTACGATCTATAAATTCTACTAGATACTGTCCTACATGGCTGCTGAGAGAGCATCGCCTCTATGATTAATGAATCTTCTTTAACTGCCCACTTCCCAGCCTTATTACAGCCAGTAAATCTGGATGGATTTTTTTTATCCAATTTCCCATTTTTTGGCCAGTGCTATCTTAGCATATATAAGTAAATCTGCTTTTCCCTTTTCCATATATTTTTCCCTTTTTTTTCCCTGGCTATCTGATTCTTCAAATCAAGATAAATTTCCCTAGGTATCACCATCCTGCTCCCGGATCAGTGTCTCTCAGGTCTGGCTCAGATCATCACAGAACTAGGTATCCTTGTCCTTGAATTATTGTGTTCCTTCCTTTCTCTCTACTGTATGCAGGAATGGCTTTGGTCAGTCCTCTCTAAGATGCTACTTTGTTCTACACACTAATTCAATCTTTGAGTCCACGTGTAAGCCTCTTAGCAGCAAATGCATACAGCAGTCCCTTAACAGAGTTTTCCTAGCTGTGCAGGATTTTGGCCTGTACATTACCTTGTCACTGCTCGGTTCTGCCCTAAAAACTGTTATTGGTGGTTTCCCAGAGCGGCTGTTATGTTGTGGTAGCAGCTGATGAGATTTTGTTGAGCATAACACAGTGGCAGGGCAGATCTGAGACCTGAGCCATAGTGAGGTTGGGAAAACCTGTGCCTCGCTTGGGCTAAGGAGGTCTGCACAAGGAGGGCTGCATATGAATGAGCACCAGGGCATTATCCAGTGGGTCACAGGTATATGTACTGCATCATAACATAGACACCATCCCAAAGGTGTGAGGCTGAGAGGGACAGCAGCCATAGCTAACTCTGAGGCCTTTAGAGTAGACTAGAAGAGCATCACGGAAGCAAGGGGAAAGAGCGTGGGTTCAGAATTGGAGCTGTTCAGAGCTTTGCCCCTTTGCCTGGCACCTGGGGCAGAGCCTGCTCTACCATGTCTCCAGGTGGGCTGGATCAGAAGGTACTTTCCTCTGCAGGAGAGGGAGAGAGGTGCTTTTCATTCCCATGATGCCTGTCATCGGCAGCCTTCAGGGCTCAGAAAAATTGTTGATCACGTTGGCAGCTGCTCTCATCCTGCCTCTTTTGAAATAAAGGATTTCTCATTCCTTGTTTCATCAGAAAATGAAGGCCCAGGCAGACTGGAAAGACTGGCTCAGGGTCATGTTAGTGGAGGATCTGATACTTTAACTGTGTACTTCAGAACTCTGTGCAGGCACTATTTATGTCTGCAGCTCTGCAGCTGTTCGTTAGTTGTCACAATCACATGTTGGTTTGCCCTGAGCACAGATGTGAAAGCTCAGGCTTAGCTCTCGTGGATCGCCATCTTTTGCTGTAATCAGTAGATCCGCTGGTCGACGTTCTCCCACATTGACAGAGCATGGAGTAAGCTCTTTAAAAGATATTGACTTTCACATCATGATACTAAATGCAGGCTTAAATGTGTTTTACGCCAAAGATTTTCAGGATAAATAATCCATGCTGCCTGCAGAACATATGGTCCTGAAGTGCTCCAGATGGGTTTGAGCTGCTGAGGTTGTAAATTACATTTTCCCAGCTGAAATTAGGTCCTGTTATGCGAATGTGTTCCTTACTCCCAAATTGTCAGTATCTCTGTTATGGAGAGGCGGTGAAGGGTATCTCCATTGCAGCTGCTGTGTCCATTTCCTCAAGGCAGCAGCCTGTGACAGGTCTGAGAATTCCCTTGTTTTGGTCCATCTTGCCCTCTGTGACTAGGCCAGCAGTGGTGGGTTGTTGGGGCAGTTGAGAGTCACAAAACGCCTGTAGCCTGTATCTGACCAGACGTCGCACGGTGAAGGACCATGCTGGTTACTGTTGCCTGTGGCCTTGCAGGACAGTCCTGCTTGGTGTGTACCACTCTCCTGGAGTCTCTCAGGACTTTCATCCACTGCTTAAGGAGGTAAGTGTGACCATGCAAGTCAGACAAAAGGTCTAGCCAGCCCCGCATTCTGTGTTGCAGAGTAGCAAAAACAGATGCCTTAAGAGTGTAGGTAGGTAATGATCATCGCCCAGGCTAATTTCCCATTTTCCAGAGATCTGTGGCTCCAGCATTTCCTAGAGTCAGAGGAGTTTTCTTTCTATTCAGACTTCTATTCCCATTTGAGATCTGCTTAAATTATTGGCATCCACCTACCTCGTGACAAGGAGCTCCATGATTTCATTATGTGAGCTACACAGAACCACCTCCTTTTGGCTGCTTGGACTGTGCAAAGAGAACTGGTACATTTAACTGTAAGGATGCTAAATCTTTGATAAATACTTGTGCTGTTGTGTTCATGTCTGAGGCAGAGTTCTTTTCTTCCACCATTGCAGAACTGCACTCCATCACAGGAGTCGTAGCTATTTGCTCCTTCACAAGTGATGTCTGGATTCAGGCCTATTAACTTTACAGTCACTGCTTTAATAAGTTTAGATCTTAAGGCGGTATAACAGAAATTCAACATTTTGCATGCAATGAGGGGAGACAGAGAGATACCTTTCTATGGCCCACCACAATTGTAGTGCCTGGCTCCCAGGGGGAGGGAGATGTTCTTAGCAAATGAAAATGGATTGTCCTTTCCTCATCTTAGAAGTCCATGAGGATCTCTTACTGTTTTCTTTCTCTCTCCCCTTCCTCTCCCTCTGCCCTGCAGATTTATATAGTTGAGTAAAATCACGCAGCATCTCTTAGATAATGAGAATGAGTCTGCATGGGGAATAGCTAGACATCCACACCAATAAAATGTTGTTTTAATGATGGCAATTTTCTGGCCCATATTAATTTATCACACTCTCCAGAGAACACTGTTATGAAGATACCGTCAAATGCTTTGCCAGCTTTATTGAAAGGTAAAGAGCAAAAAAGCTCCCAGATCTGTCAAAAATGTTATAATTGTTCTCAGAACCTAGGTGATTTGCTGTCTTTATTGAATATGTATATTATACATAGTATAATTTTCTTTTATATAGTGGTTTATCTCTGAGAATCTCTGTGTCCTCAGAACTTTCGGTGTTTAATACAATAAATATTCTATATCAACAATCATTAAAGATCACCCTTAGAATCACCAAAAGGATGAATTTAGCCCATGGGAAAAGGCTTGCAAAATCATTTATTCCGTGACCTTTAACTTCACAAAAGGGTTCAGGAGCTAAGCAGGCTGAAGAAGAAAACTTTGCTCGCTGTTATTCTCTCCATTTGTAAACTTGGACTTCACTGATGTCATTCTCCTCCCTGAAAGCATGTCCCTGTTCCTGTGCCTACTGTGTCTACCTCCCCTGCTGTGGCTGCAGGAGCTTGATGATGTGTTTCTCAGTGCACGTTGGAACCAAGGTCCGCTGTGCACCAGACTGAGAGAAATGGGAATGAAACCCTTGTCGAAATAGGAGTGATGAAGCTCCACAGCACTAAAATATTTTCCTGTGTGGGTAACACAACCCTGTAATTATGGTGCTAGAGGCCCATTGCAGAAGCTAATCTTTGCCGGCATCCTTACCACCCATATAGTGAAAGACTGGCACTGCGACCCACCTTGGTCTGCTGGTCTCCTTTCCAATGGACACAAGCTCTAAGTGTAATGAATTGCATACCTTTGGCCCAAAGCCATTCAGGGCACACTCCTTTGGGCAAAAAATGTGTAATTTTTTAAGATCTAGTTAAAGTCCATTAAGACAGGCACTTACAGTGCACACACATGCAGTGTTTCCCTAGACAACCTTCTTCTCCTTAAGCAATGTGGTTGTCAGTCCCCTGGCAGAGCCAACTTGCCCAGACCCTGCTCTCCAGTTCTCACTGCAATGTGAGGCATTCTCAGATAAGGGGAAGGCACATTTAATTAGTCACAACTGACTCTGAAACCTATACGTGCCTTAGCTGGAGCAGGCAAGCATCACAACCAGAGACATGAAAAGGTAAGACAAATTGACCACAGCACATCCTGACCTACAACACACCATGAGCCTTGCTGAGGGACTGCCTTTGCTTGTGGCCAGTGAATTCTTTACACTGAGCTTCTCTGTCATCCTCTGCACCTGGCTCACGAGACCATGCAGTGCAAAGGTGACAATGCTCTGGAAGATTTCTCTTTTTCGTGTCTGGGGGCCTGTCTGAGGAATTGTGGAAAAAAACACCAGCTGCTTGCAATGCTGCTATCATTTAGGCCTGAGGTCACAACCCAACCATGAAAGGGAGGGAGAAGAAAGTGGTAGAGGAAGTCATCACACCAGGTCAGTGTGCTTTCCCAAAGCATCTCCACTGAGCATGAGCCAGGTTTTAAGACTGCACTTTGACCTTGGTGATACCTTAACCGATGTTTTATTTATTTCCTCTAGCTGTGAAATGGAGTTAATAATTTTTCTCAACTGCACTATAGTACTGCAAAATAATATATACTAAAAAATGAGTTTTTGCAATCAAGCAGGCCTGACAGCCCTGCTACTCATCATGCAGTGCTGATGGCAAACCGTCATTTAAAAGGTCAGCACTTTAAATCCACAATTTCTAGCACTACAGCTTGTGCTCACTGTGCTGTTTCAACGAACATGTTTCTCATGGCAGGTATTTATTGATGTGTCCTTCATTCTGTTTAAAGATTCCTGTTTTACTCCTTGAGGACCAAATAGAAATAAAAAAGGGAGAGGTAGGGGGAAAAAAAATAAAGAGATAAAAGTCACAGCCTATTTTAGACAATTGTTTACTACATTGCACTCCCTTGACCATCTGCATTGTCAGTCCCCACAGGATATATGTAGCAGCTGGGTAATAATTGAGAATTATGGCTTGGAAGGCAACTTATAATCTGATGGATAGTTTACGGCACCGATTTTCTTCCCTGATGATACTAACAAAACATGACAGGGAAAATAATCAGATGAAACCAAGAATAAAATCAGCACAATAAGCTGCCAGCAGGAGCCTCTCATCAGGCCTATGCCCTCCTTCAGTTACAAACACATGGAGGTGTTCCCTGTAAACACTAGGACAGAGCTCATGCTGAGAAATGCTGAGCATTTCCCGAGAAGTGCTGAGCATTCAAAGTCTCCCTTGGGCTACTGCAGGTGTTCAGCACCTTTATGGAGGAGCTGATTATCCCCAAGGGTGGGGCTCTTGCAGGAACCTGCACATTAGCCATTTACTCTCTGCACAACATATATTTGCTCTTTAGAAATGCACTTATACCCACTCCCAGTCATTCACTTTTTTTGGTAACCTTTAAATGCACAAATTAGAGGGATACTGTCAGTGCAGAAATAACAACATGATGGGGTGTAATATGGGACGAATTCCAAACATATAGATTGAACGGAAAATCTGGGAAGCATTTAAAACAAATCCTGTAAACTGAGCAAAAAGAAAAACAAAACCAAACCCCCAAAAACTTGGTGCCTTTCCTCCAATTATGGTGTTTTCCTTCCTTTTCCTTCCTTTTAGACTTCATGTAATTTGGAACTGGAAACAAAAGAGATCAGTTTGATTTCCCATTTACAGTTAGCTTCACTGTCCTGTATCCCAGATGTCCTAAGACAATGTTGCTTTCTGTTGACTCACAGCAGTATTAGGGAATGATTACATGAAACAGGAATATTCTTTCTCAGCAGACTGAGTTACTGACACTAAATTAGGTCATATTGTTTAATATTTACAGCATTTTTTAAAGGTGTCTCAAAGTGCAGTAGTCAAGGCTGGTTGAGAGAGAGAGAGCGAGAGCTGACCTCGCTCACTCATCCCATGTTTGCAACATCCCTCACATCTGTGCTGCTCTTTGTGTAGCTGTATGGTGAAATGGAACAGGAACTCATTTGAGTAAACAATTTAACTGGAACCCCACCCACCCCCAATTTAAATCTCCCTTTAGTTTCAGCTGAATCTGTGCCCAGATCAGCCAAAAGTATACTATGTGAAAAAACACTACCTGACTCAAAAGAAAGCTGATGGCCCAGCTACTATCAATATCTGAGAGACTTCTGTGGTTCAGATACCAGGAGTGTTTGTGGAGCCATGTGTCGTATTTTAGGCTCAGTTTCCGATTTGCAGCTAACTGGCTGTGTAGTAATGCCAGCTGCTATAAGCCTGGGCAGTCCCTGCACCTGAACCCAGATCTTGGAGGTATTGGGTTTTTTTAAATTGTTTTGTCACTCAATAGCTAAGGTGGCTGAGGATTTTCTCTGCTCCTTCTTTTTCAAACAGCCACCACTGATTTCCTTTCCAGGGCTGGTGATGGCTGACTTTTAGCCTTCCACATTAAAAAGAATTTAAAAATAAAGACATCTTATCTGGCTTCAGCCAGCCTTCAACCATCAGAATAAATGGTGCTCTCTCATGTCTTGACTGACTCCATTTAAAAGCAGCAGCCAAAAGTATGCCATTAAAAGGAAGCAAAATGAGAATTTTGCTGGAAGAGAAATGGAGAATTTCAGCTCTTCCAGACAGCCATGGGAAAGAAACTTCCATCAAAATGTTTTTGCTGCCCTAGGAAACACTCACTCCTCCACCACCCAGAGAAATGGATAGTGCATGGGATCCTGCAAGGGGCACTCGGACGGAAAAGGAAAACCTTAATGTCAACAACTGTTGATGATCATTACTAGAGTGGGTCCGGGGGATGGAAGCAATAGATTAAGCCCCGCAGGAATGTACATGAACTTGAAAAGGGCATGACTGTTATCAAGCCAGCTGCTGAAGGCTAGGGATGCAGACTGTGTGTGGAGGGGTTTTTTAGTTGAAACTTCAACATTTTACTGTTGCTGGCAGTATATACAGATGTTTCTAACAAGTGTGTAAAGCTGAAAATCAGCAAGCAGGGCTCAGAATTTGACTCTTGGAGGCTTGCTGCATGTTCTGAAACTGGAGCCTGGCAAAGTATACTGGTTGCAATCTCCTTTGGGGCAAATGCTATTCACTGATGACTTTTGGAACTAACTTTAAAACTAAAGGCAAGTATGGCCTTTTTCTATATCTAAGTTAAATAAGCTTCACAATTTTGACCCTGATAGTGCTTCTACAATGTCTTTTCTGGCAGACAGTGAGCCTGACCCTTCCTCTCACTTTGAGACAGGGAGACAACACATATCCTGGTGCTCGCAAAGGCTGCCACCCAGGCTAAGGACATCTCTGAAGGACATACCTGAATTCTACCCAGAGATCCTTGTGGCAGCAATTCAGCAGTGAAGGCTTGGAGTGGGAAAGTCTATCAGCTTGTGCTGACACCCTCATTGTTCTGCAGTATATACGGGCTCCCATGAAGCTCTGTTTAGGAGTTTCCACTTGTATCCCTTTTAAAACACTCTTCCTACAGCTTCACTCTGTCTCTTTTTACAGTCCTGAGACCAGTCACCATACAGAACTAAATCTGCTGTTATACTCTCTGGTGCCATACAGGCTGTTATCCTCACTCTCCTTTGCTTCTTTCACCTTTTTTGAAAGCCTGTTCTATGGTCCAGGCTCACTCAGACCCTGCACATTTCATAGCTGTATTCTTTCCTTCAAGGATGCCCAAGAACAGCACTGCCCACCGACAAAACACTCCAGGTGAATCTTTGTTTGTTTTCTCTCTCATTCTTCTCTGCAGCTTGTACTCTTTAGGACTTATCACCTCGTTAAAAAAAAAAAAAAAAATCAAATTATGTAACTCATATTTGCTAATCACCTTCTGTTCAGATTTGGAAAGTGCCAAAGCACCAAAATTTATCAAACTGAAAACTGAAAAGCACATACTGGCAGTATTGAGAGATGCATGTGCCTGCCTTGCAAGCGTGCATGCCAAATGCTTTGCTGTTCGGTCAAGTCTTCGGCCAGCCATCTTTTTCAGTGCTCTAAGAGATACTCAGTTTCTTTTCTTCTGCTTTTACGTCAGTAACAGGTTCTTTACAGACATCAGATTCTAATAGGGAAAACTCAGGTAATAAAGGTGGCTGCGTCACTGTTTTTGTGGGGTGAACAAATTGTTGCAAATGTGCCTTAATCAGAATGAAAATATTTCTTGTATGAAAATCAAGTGTGGTAGTGTCGTGGTTTAACCCCAGCTGGCAACTAGGACGACACAGCCGCTTGCTGGAAAATTAAATATCAGGACCACAACCTGAGATATCCACCCAAAGGAAGCCCTGGAGAGAGAGAGAAGCACATCGATTTAAGTATCAGTAATACCAGTTTATGCTAATTACCCCTTTGGAAGGATGAAGCAATTTTCCCACAAAGCAAAGCAAAGAAGTCACACTGGAGGCATATCTAGTTATAGTAGGCTAACTTCTGTCATGTCAGTAAATATTGTGCAAATTTATGCCAATTTAAGGTCTGCAGTCTCTCACTTTAGGCTCTGTGGGACAAATTCTTCCCTCAGGCGTTCTGACACTTGTTCTAGCTGGGAGATTCATGTGTTCAAGCCAAGATGGAATTGGCTTACAGAAATTCAAAGTTGGGATATTTGTATTGTCAGTTTAAACTGTGTTTTTCTTGTTCCTTTGTCCCAGCCCTTCAGGTCTTAGAGTTCTTGTCTATGGAATGGAGTTCTATGCAGTGATTCCAGCTTTTCAAAACACGCTTCTGTCCCTCTGCACTCCCAATGTCCAGCAAGAAGATCCAGCTCTTCTGGAAAGTCTATCTGCACAGCACTTACTTTCCTGTCAGAATTTTGATCAGTGGTCTGTTTCGTTTCCTCATTACACAGACCTTGAAAAAAACACTATCTAATGATGGTGTTCTTTATTAGAAAGTAGCAAAATGAAAAGTATCACTGCAGGGTTTTCCAAACAACAATGGCATTTTTCTTCCTTTAGAAATTCCTGAAGCTAAATTCCCATGGGAACAGGTGTCTGATCTGCTTATTGGCAGTGACGTTTTAAAACTGCCTTCCATGCCATCACAGACAGAGTTGGCACTGATTCTGCAGAACGGATGCACCTGCCAGCTGACCTACCAAAGATAAAGGCCTCCTCTGTTCACTCTGTAGATCAACTGGGCATCGTCCCCTAAACGCACCACAATCTTGTGGCACAGAGAGATACACATTCCTGCCTCCCACTCCCCTATACAGCTTTGCTAGGACTTCATATTCCTGACCTGTCTCATCTCCTGTTAAGTTTCCTGCTGAGAGGATGTTATTTGTGCTGGAGCAGATGAGGAATGGACGCATGGGGAAACGATGACAGGGCTTAGAAAAAAAAAAGCAAAGAAGAACCAACCCCCAAAGCTTCAGTTGTTGCATCAATTTCAAATTCAGTTGTAACAGCCAGTGAAGGAGCAGTTCTCTCAGGCATGCTATAGATCTTGCACCTATCCAAACTACTGGGGATAATTCTTTCCACAGCAGACTCTTCCATCTCTCACTAAGTCAAAAGGAGCCTCCTGTGTCACCTGCAGCAGTTCTGTCCTAGCAGAGGCAACCATGGTTTACAGTCTCTGACCTCAAACTCATTTACCTCCAGTTTAACAGTGGTTAGGCTAGCTCTTCTCTTCATCCCTTCTAGTTCCTCTTTCCAGACCACTATGTATACACTACTGCAGATCAGGTTTCCCCAGCACAACGTACAGTGGCTGCTTTTCTGTCTCTGCTGGAAGTACCTCTCCTGTTATGTTCTAAAAATTCAGTCACATAACAGATTTAGCATAGCGGTGACTTGGTCATCCTACAGTTGTTACAATATTAAGGTTTGACTAATTCATCAAGAGCTGCTGACCTCTTTTCTATGGGATTTCAATCCCCTCAGTGTTTCTTACAGAAGACAGGATTACTCAGAATCACATTTTCCTCTAACTCATGTATGGACTGGAAAGAGAAGAGTTTCATTTTAATCCAAAGAGACACCAATGAGGTCTGTTGTTCCTGTCTCAAACAAACTGGATAAGAAGTACGTTATAATCTGGTATAACAAAGATTTGGAAAAAAAAAACCCAAACAAAAACATTGCGAAGAGAAACCTGCAAAGTAATATTCTCCTAAGGCTTGTCCATTTCTAAAGCCCCAATATCTAGTTTAAGACAGATCTTTCTTTTTTTCTTTTTTAATAGATGGCAGCTAATGGGCTCATTCTGAGGTAGCAAAGGGGCAGACGTCCCATGGTAACTGCTCAGACCTGTCTTTTTTTATTCCTTCGTCAAAGGATCTTCCCTAGATTTCTTCTGTGTCTCTTGGAAAGGCTCTTCCATAGGGAGAACTGAGGAAGCAGACAGAAAAGCATTCACTTGTGCTTCATGAGTGGAAATTCCAGAAAGCAAAGAGCCAGAGTTTTTACCATGACAATATCCTCTGGCCCCTGAGGAGCATGATGTGGCGGCCCTCCTTACCTGTGTTAAAACACCAAGACTGCAAGTGAGCTCCAGGCGCAGCACATGAGCACAAGGTCACTGGTTTGATGTGCAAGGCCCCAGATCCTTGTTCTAAGTTTTGCCATCAGTCCTTAAGCATCTGACCACTATTTCCTGGTCTGTTTAGATGTCGCAGGACCTATGACTTGACCCCACAATGTGCTGCTGATCTCACATGAGCTCCTGTCACCCTGTACTGCAGTTATTGATTCAGAGCCAATGTGAGTGGGCAGCTACTCTTCATAACAGTTTTGAGTCTTGTACGCAGCTTCTCTCAACAAGCAAGCAAGCATCTATCTCTGCACTTCAAGAAGTGAGACCAAGTGCATAAAGAAAAAAGAGAAAGGCTTTTGCTGAGTAGACACCATAAGCCAAAAAACCCCAAACCCCCAAAACAAAAACCCTTTTCTTGAAGGTCTTGAGTTATCTTCTTTCCACTGAAAGCCTGTATTTGCTTTGAAATTGAATGGCACTTCTTGTGCATGTCTATAGTTACATTTCTGAGCAACAGCTATGCTCTCTGAAGAGGACACTTGCATAATTTAAAACAAAGCCAGGCCTTTGTTGCCTCATCCTCTAGGCAGGAACTACAATCTGTTCCTCTTCCCAGATGAGGCAACATCCTGCCAGGAGTTCTCACGAGCCTGTCATGATGGAGCCAGAGTTCAGTGATGAGAACACAACACGGATGCTATTCAAGCTGTGCCAGTGACTCATCACGGTATCTTAAGTGATCCCTTCTCCTTGTACAATGCATAAAATGGTGTTTACCTATTCCTGTAATGCCCTGTGAAATGTACGTTGATAAAGAATTAAAAGGAACTTGTAGTTTATTATCGTAGAACAACTAAACAATGGCTAGGACTTCAGTGAGGCAGGCTACTGGTAGTGGTACATGGTTTTAGGGCTCTGTTTGAGCAGTGCTTATGGAGAAAAAAACAAGATGTGGAGGACAACACATGAGAACTAATGAGAACAATACAGGGGATGAGAGGGGAGAGAGAACCAACACAAATTGGGGTTTGCCGGGCACAGTAATTTCCTTTTTCAGATGTATTCTTCATGAGTAGTTCTTTACACCCTTACTTACTGCAAGACACAGTTATACAATCAGCCTAATTTACAAAGGTTTTCTAAAGGGAGAAGTTAGGAGTTAAACTTCATAAAACTAATACAGGCTGATAGCTTTGGGTAATGAAGTGATAAACAGAGGCCATTACAGACCTACTACTGGTACTACTTCACTGGTAGACGAGGAACACCTGGCTGTAAATTTTCTAGGAGTGGATTCATATTTTTTCTTCTTCTCTCAAGCATCTTTCAACGTTCATTCCTTGCTAAAATCTTGTTATGTTCACATTTCCAGCAGACATCCACTGTACTAATGTTACAACATTCTTGAAAGAGACCACCAGGATCAGCTATAGGCCTGGGCTGATTCCTTTAAGTGTCTGCTGATTACAATTGCCTTTGCTTTTAGTATGTAGTGAAGCCTCTGCAAGCTAGATGCCTTTTGGGCTGCATTGCATCTTGACCCAGTAAGGAGAACGTTATCAATTGGGCCCTGCGGCATTAGTGGATATGACACCTTTTTCTTTGTATTTTTGTCACATTGCTTTGTAGGACATATTTGCGGAGGTTCAAGGCTTGCTGAAAAATATCTGATTTAACAGGCAGAAAGGCCTTAGGTTTTATCTGTCATTCCTTGCTTTGTTTTACTTATGATCATCCTGATAAAACAAAATGAAATTTCTCTTGCAATGAGCCAGAAAGGGAATTGTAGCTTTAGCAATAGAGATTTCTGCTATCAGGGGAGATCTGGACATCCAACTGGTGATGCTGTGCGATGAAGCTACTGCTTTTTCCATTAGAGAGCTAATGGCTTCAATTTCCCACAATCCAGCCCTCCCTGTGGATACTGATTATATCTTAGCCGTAATGTAATGAGATGCTTAGCTATAGCAATTCTTGTCACCACAACTGTGAGGTGTTTTGCCATCTTCCTGTAAAGCATGGGTATAGATTGGCCATATTCCATACTGTCATCACAAGGAAAAATTTTAATTTCCCAGAAGCATTATAAGCAACTGGTGGTAGTATTATTGTTTGTGACAGAAGTTTTATTGACACAAAGAGCAGGTGTTTCTTGCTAACAGCAAAATGAGAGCAATCACTCCCTAACTCGGGTGACTCACCAGGATTGTACTGATAAACAAAAGGCAGTCAATTTATCAATTCATTTGCATATACATCAGAAAGTTAGTTATATCACTGCTCTTTAAGTACAGGACAGGAACTACCAAATAGGGTCAGACAGATGCATTTTACACAATTTTTTCCACAGGAAGAAGGAATGATCTTTGCCCACTTTATTTTTCTGTGTGATTCAAGTGATGGCCATCTTGTTTAGATGTTGGAGGTTGGAAAGGACAGAAAGACAGGGGATCTTCGTTCTCAGTGTTACCACTAACTTGCCATCTGGCCTTGGGAAAATCAGTGGAATTGACTGGGTGGAAAAATACAACCTCCAGAAAAAGGGAAACACAAAACTGAAATATTGCTGCTAAATCTGAACCAGTATGTTTGGGAATGACATTGCTGTACTTTCTGGGCGTTGTGATTTGTGATCTCATCCTTGTCACCTTGTTAACAGTGCAAGCTCATGCTGCAGTACAGTTCTCGGCAAACTGCAATCTGCTTATGACTAACAAGAGGCAGAGCTTCAGAGGGGTCATGGAAGATGAAACCCCTGCTTGATGCCTAGAGGAGATAGGGGCCATCTATTTTTGCAACATGTTGTTTGCCAGCCAAATGTCTTCCAGATTTTCTTTTAATGAAAAGTTTCCCATAAAGAACCACATTTTCTGTCAAAACCTGCTCTAGCAGAAAAATGCTCACCAATCCTATTTAATAACCTTCTTATGCTTCATTTTCCCTGTGAAGAGGATGACTGCTCTGACGATTGCCCCGAAAACCAAAGTAATCTCTACAGATAGGCTCCTCCTTCCTCCATTACTTGCTTTAATTCAAAAGCATTTTAACTATTAGCAAAGTTCCAGCCTCTGTCACTACTGTCAATTATTCACAGCAATGGACAGAGACATTGACAGACTGCACAGGCATGAATGCAGTTTAGGGCTGGGGCTCCTGGCACTCTGGTAATTTATTGCAGCCAATTGTGCAAACTAGCAGAAACTCAGGGACTTACAATAAATGTGCAATCCATAATCTATCACTACCTGAAACATAAACTGGATAGCCCAGTTCCTTAGTCCCAGTGGAACTGAAAGGAGGTTGTTCATGGAGTAAGGTAATGCCATTTTCTTTAGTTTCTTCAGTGGTAATGCATTCATTGCAGAAACACTGTTGCAGCATTAGTACAGTGAAATCAAAAAAATGAGATCACGAGTGCTTATACAGAACTAGGATACATCTTGAACCTAACGCTCTCAGAAAAAAAAACCTACATGCTGTACTGCTGTCTGTTGAATCTTCCCTCAACAAGAATACTGAACTTACAGATTTCTGGAAGAGAAGAGATTTGATATGAACAAGTAGGACAAGTAATTTAATGCATTGAAAGTTTTTGGCCACATTCAACTTTTCCTGAAAACTCAGTACTGACTTTTATCTCACTGTCCTTTGGACTTGAGAAATTTTCCTTTTTCTTTTCAACTCTTCATCATTCATTGTCAATGTCAAATGCATCCTATTAGACAAGCGAACTGCTAAATTTCTGGCTGCCACCCCGTGCTGCTCACAATGACAGGAACAGAAGAGAAAACGTCTGCTGGGCTTTCTTGTTTCTGACTTACTGCCTGTCCCTGACAATGTGGTTGGGATTTTGTATTTCTGAAATATTCCACACTAGCCCCCATCAGATGGGAAGACAGAGTGCTGCTCTGGCCTTGTTTATATCAAGATAGTTTTCCATATTTATACCATTATTATAATGATTCTGATCTCGTCCATTTGAGGCTGATCTGTGTGGCCCATCTTTGCTTTGGCTACCCCCCAACAACTAAAATGCATCAGTTTTGATACAGCTTGAAATGACATCTTCAATCTCTTACCTTTCTCCATCATAAAACCTGGACTTATTGCATCTTCATCGCAAGCTGGATTCAAATCTCTTCCCATCTCCCTCACAGCCCTTGTTTGTTGACCAGATTTGCTGATTCTTTCGCTATACAGCCTTCCCTTGCCCATCACTCCTTAATGAGAAAAGCTAGCCAGGGTATCCCAAATCCAGTGTTAGACTTTTAGAAGCTCACCCATCCTATGTGAAAATTGTGTAAAAAGTCTGTCCTGCAGGAGCTTAAAAAAAAGACTTAGTTTAACAGTATGGCCAGACAGACTCTGATAATTCTCCAGTGTTAAATTTATCAAAATATAAGAATCAGCACACTCAGACAAACTTCCTAGGCCATCTATTTTATAATGTCTCCAACTACTGAGTGCTTTGGAAGAAAGTGAAAAACATCCCATGGTATAACAATCCTGGTGTAACTCATCTACCAGAAAAAGTATCCCCTTATCTCTGCTGCCCCTCCCCAGGAAAACATCTGCTGAAATCAAAACCAAAGGTTGCTTAAAGTAATGAATGAGTAAAATACCTGACCCGGAGCACTGTGCACACAGAAATGTCTGATGCTGAGAGAACAGTGTACATATGAGCCAAGCACTGCAATTTCTTAAGCAGCTCCTGCCAGTGGTGCAGTTTCAAACGCCATAGTTTTACAGAAACCGAAGTGCCACTTCAGGCAAACAACTTGATCTCCACAGTGAAAGCTCAACTTCCCTTACTATCAAACCAGTGCAAGGCCACCGGTTCCAGGAGACAGTGAAGTTTCCACATCTGGTCCAAAAGCAGAAAGCTCAAACTGCAAAAGAAAAGGAGGTAGCTCTTTGGCCATTGTGTGAGTAAGCATTGAATGACATCCACTCCCACCTCAGAGAGAATTATCAGCACAGAGAACTGTTAGGTCACCAGTAAAACAAGGTTCCTGTAAAAATGCAGAATGCTCATGCCATCACTAAAGGAGTAGTATGTGCTGCAGGGTTGGTGGTTTTTTGTTACTAAATCATCCCTAGATACCAGCCTTGATTAACCCTTCAGGTGTCCTAAATGCACTCCATGGGGCCACAGAGTTTGCGTGTGTTGTCACGATGGAAAAAATGCATGGGAACAGAGGGCTCCCTTACATCCTCCTATCGCCTAGCAGCTACTGCTTTTCCAGAGATTTTCTTTGAGTGAATTTGAAGGAATTTCTTCATCTTTTATTTTGTCCAAGGTTTTCCAAAGTGCAGGATTCTACTACAGACTCAGCCTGACTTCCACATGTTCAAAGCACGCAGATGTTTTCTAGCCTGAGTGTTCAGGTCTGTTGCATAGGGCAAGCATGGGAAGTCCAACATTTCCAGCAGTCCAAGCTGTCCTTCTAAGACTTAGCTACCCACTGGTGAACTAATCATTGGATCGTGCTGCCTTCCACTTACTGCTACTGGTTTTACCTTTACTGCCTTGAGTCTGTCCTTTCATTTAATGTACTGCTTTATCTTGGTTTTGTCTTGATGACTCGGCTCACACCCCTTTCTGGTTCAGCCACAGAATAAAGTGTGGATTCCTGAAAGACTCTCAGTGATTTAGGTTCAGATTTAGACTCTGTTTCAGCTGTTGGAAACAATGTTCTAGCTACCCAAACACCAGTTATACACACTGCTGGCCCCCAGAAGCAAAAGCTCTCATTTCCTCTAAGGATCTTGTCCTTAAATGTGCATGCTTTGGATACAGGGTATTGAAGACGATCAAAGCTGTACAAGCAAATGTACCTTGGAAAGCGTAACCATTCACAGACAAAGCCTGTCTATATTCAGAGCAATGCTTCTAGAGGTGGTCCTCATGCCTTGGCCATGCCTCGCTACCTCCTTGCAGCCACCTGAACCATGAGAGACAGCAAATAAGGCTGTATGTTAGTAGATTCAACATCCTGCTCCAATGCATCCCACTCTTGGAGAATGCTGGCATGTCTTCTCTGTAAGATGCTCTGAAAAATGTCAACAAAATCCCAATCATATTTGTACCCTAACCTAAGATGTGCAGAAGCAGAGCAATATTTGCCAGTCAGAGAGGCTTAGAGAAGGGAAAGCTTTCACTGGTGGATTGCAACCAGCAGCTACTATTTAATAGTTCAGCTCCTCCAAGTTAATGGCCTTGAGCTCAGAGCAGCCTTGGAAGCAGATCAGCAAGAGAAGGACCTCAGTGTGGTAAAGAACTTCTGTTCTCCATTGACACCAAAGAAATTAAAGGGTTTGGTTTCCAGGTAGTGTAGGCTTCAAGGTGATGATTTCCCATTGTGTAGCTGAATCTGTAAGATGTGGTTGCAAACCTCAACCCACAGTATGATCCAACCAATGGGTTTTCCTGAGTAAATGGAAATGTCTTGGCTGCCCTTCAAAACCCCCACAAGTCCTGGAGACTCCTAACCAGCACTCACTAGATGAGGTTAGCTGGCACCCTGAGAGTGCCCAGACTATCCTTACAACTTGTTCTCCTTTCTACATAAGTGTAGCACTTTGATTTAAGGATCTTCCAAGAACCTGAAATACTTGAGGAAAAAATATTTCACCAGATCTTATTTTTGCATGTGTTTGATTTCCCATGTTTTTCCACCTACACTGTTTACTAACTGAAGAAGCTGGCTATGACTTCACCAATACAACCACTTGCCTTATCCTGGCCATGTCCATCTCCACCCACCCCTAATTCCTCTCAGATAGTCCGGAACCTGTTGCAAACAGACCTCGATGTGACATGGGCTTCCCTCCCCCTCCTTTCCTGCTTTACCTAACTTTGAAACTGTCCATCAGGAAGTGACCCATCTTACAGCCAAGGCAAGCCTTGCCAATGCACTTCAGCAGGTCCTTCTCACTGCAGTTGTATCCGTTGAAAACACAGCCCCTGCAGACCAGCTTCCTCTACAGCGTCCATCTGTTGACAAACAGCCAAGAAGAAAGAGAGGGGAAAAGAAACCCAGAAAAACCCACCCACCTTGCTTTGCAATAGAAAAAAATACAAATACAAAGGCTTGAACTAAACGTCTTCTCTTTCCTGTTTTGCTCAGGGCTCTTAGATCCGTTTTCTCCCAGTATCTGGTGCTCCGATAGCCACAAGTTCTTCCCCCGCAGCATGTTACCACCCTCACTGCTAGCTGGAGAGCAGGGGCGAGGGAGCCTAAGGAGCGAGCACGCGTCTGCCTTTCCGTACCTATGGATCCCTCCCGCCGCTCCCCACCGCCACCGGTAACACCTTCTGGGCCGCCCACCTCCTGCGTCGTGCCAACCGGCTCACGCCCGGCCGCGTCCTCGCCCGCCGCCCATACAGCGGGCAGCGGCCAACCGGCCCTGCTCGCCGCTCCCCGCCGCTGGAGCCCGCGAGCGCCGGGGACGCACTGGGTGCGGGGCGGGCACCACGGGGCGGCGGCCGCGCCCGGCGCTGAGGGCCCGGGGTTCCGGCAAGGCGCACGCGGCCCCTCGGGTGGCCGCGGGCCTCGGGGCCTCTCCCGCCCGCTGCGGCCGCCGCCAGTCGGCGGCGGAGGGGCGGGGAAGGCGGGGAGGGCCTGGCACTGCGTCGGGCAGGGGCGGAGGCCGCGCCCCGGCCCGCGGCTCCCCCGCCGCGGCCGCCGCCTGCGCTCGCCCTGGGGGTGGCGAGGCGGGCGGCGCACAGGTGCTGCCGCGGGGTCTCGGCACGGCGTCCCGGGGCCGGCCCCGGGCGTGCGGCGGGAGGAGAGCCTGCCCCGCGGGGGCCGCGGCGGCTGCGGGCTGCTGAGTGGGGAGCACTGCGAAGGGCTGCGGGGCCGGCGGCCGCCGCGGAGGGGCAGGGCACTGGAGAGCGTGGGCTGGGCGCCCTCCGGAGGGGCGGCCTTTCCCGAGAGGAAGGGCAGGCAGTGGCTGCGAGGAGTGCATCGCCCGGTGATCCGCTAGAGCACCTCAAGTCGTGCATTTTGTGCTGTTTTTACTGAAAGGGGCGGGGGGAGGGCGGTGTGGAGGCAGAGGTGTGGGCTGCCATGAGGTGCTACGTGCCATCGCATTTTCTGTACTGAGCTGAATTCTGTGAGCAAACTAATGAAACCAAGCTCCCATCTCTTGCATCAGAGAAAGTGGAGACCTTGGTAAATACTGCAAATGGATTATATAAACTGCTGGAATTTAAAGAAAGTCAGTCTCTGGATATCATCACACATCTTTTTGGGATGGGCTGAAGACTCCCCACTAAAAGAAACACAGCAGCTGTAAGTGTAAAAAAAAATTCTGTCTATGGAAATTAGTCGTTGGTATGGATCACTGGCTGTCTATGGAAATTAGTCGTTGGTATGGATCACTGGCTAGCATAAGATAGAATAGGAGATAGAAAAGGAGGAGATTTGGTAAGTGAAGTAATGCAAGCCAGGGAATTAAACAAAGGCTGCATATATCCTGCCACCCATGGCACTCTGGAGTGGTAGGAAGAACAAAGCAGACTGTTAAACTCTAGAAAATTATAGGGCAATATCCAGAGCAATGGGCTGAAAAATTACCAGTGATATTAGAGCAGCTTTAAGAAATAGCAACAGCTCATGCGCCAGTTTACATTTGTGGCATGTTTTGTTTAGACAGCCCATGCCCCACACATGAGACCCTAGGGATCCTGAAGGTGATCAGTGGGAATGGAAAAAACATTACAAGAGAATAAAGAAGAAATTTAGGGTCTGGTGGAAGAAGCAGTAAAAGAAGCAAGAAAAAAATGGGGAAAATGAGAATCAAATTCATATATATATATATATAATGTGATACTGAGGCTAAGTAATGGTTTCGAGCTGGGGTAAAAGGAAACATGCCTTAGAACCAAAATGGAAGGGGCCCTAATTTGTTATCAGTATGAGTGCAGTAACACATCAATGGGACGAGGGCAATGGTACATCTGAATGGTTTCATGTTTCTCAATTCTCCACCTATAGGGGTAAGTATGGACTCAATTGTGGATTGGCCGAGAAGGTGGACGGTTCCTGCAACATCAGTTCGACAAGGTGGATATTTAGGCTGACTTTAACTCCAGCTCACAAGCCCAAAAGAAATCCCACCTCTGAAAATCATAGGAGGGAGCTATGGCTTGACCTGCTCACTTGCCTTTGCCCTAATATCAAGTGTCACAAACAGGAGCCAGCAGGGCTGTGAGTTGTTTTTCACTTATATTCTGTGCTGTATAGTAACATTTTTGGCAACTGTAGTGTATTATTCTATAATTGTTGTATTATAAAATTACAGACATCTAGTATTAATAATAGCAGCTGAATTAATAATGAACATAGACGGACTGTGCCTTTGAATGAACAATTGTTATGTGCCTCCCCTGACTCAAGCGCTGAGCAGGCAAAAGCAAATTTGCAGCTGTGTAAGTGCACAAAGGCTGAATGC
Source organism: Burhinus oedicnemus (assembly GCA_008921705.1). NCBI lineage: Eukaryota > Metazoa > Chordata > Aves > Charadriiformes > Burhinidae > Burhinus > Burhinus oedicnemus. The sequence continues at coordinate 8,273 of VFFE01000879.1, read as the reverse complement.
TGCTTAGTAGGAGGCTGCAGTTGCCAGCTTTGTCCTTTCACTCCAGCACCTGCCTCTGGAGGATGAACAATCATGATCAACAGAACAGCTTCATCTCATCCAGGCACTGAGGAAAGGGCTGGGGAAAGAGGCTTGGAGAACCTGACAGTTTCAGAACACCATTCTTTTTAACCCTTCAGTGGACTATCTACATGTGTGGGACTGAGATGCATCTATGCAGGTAATACTTCCCACATGGGTCATTCATTCATAACTACTGAGTTGAGCAGTGCTTGGGAGGTTATACCACAATGTCAGCTGGTATAGCTGGCACTACAACTCGCATTCAAAAAGCTTCCAACTTTTGAATGAAACAAAGAACTTGGGAAACGTTTAACACAGGGCTTCTAATTTCATCTTGGTTTTATACACTTCTGAGGCTCATGTTTACAGTTTCATGCCTGTTTAACATGTGCGATTTATTATTAGCCTCTCCAGAATACAGGTGATCACAGAACTACATGTATTTGGAAATGTGCGTTTCAAAAGCTGGTTGAGGAGCAGCGAATCCACCAAATCCTGTAAGACAGATCTCAAAATTGGTTAATTTCATTTTCATAGAATCACAGAATGGTTGGAGTTGGAAGGGACCTTCAGAGACCATCTAGTTCCAACCCCCCTGCCATGGGCAAGGACACCTCCCACTAGACCAGGTTGCTCAAAGCCCCGTTCAAACTGGCCTTGAACACCTACAGCTTCTCTGAGCAAACTGTTCCAGTGTCTCACCACCCTCACAGTAAAAAATTTCTTCCTATTATCTAATTAAATCACTTTCTTTTTAAAACCATTACCCCTCATCCTATCACTCCTCTCCCTGATAAAGAATCCTTTCCCATCTTTCCTGTAGGCCCCCTTTAGGTACTGGAAGGGGCTAAAGGTCTCCCCAGACCTTTCTCTTCTCCAGGCTGAACAACCCCAACTCTTTCAGCCTGTCCTCACAGCAGAGGTACTCCAGCCCTCTGATCATCTTTGTGGCCTCCTCTGGACTCACTCCAACAGGTCCATGTCCTTCTTTCACTGGGGGCTCCAGAGATGGACGCAGTACTGCAGGGGGGTCTCACAAGAGTGTAGAGGGGCAGAATCACCTCCCTCGGTCTGCTGGCCTCGCTTCTTTTGATGCAGCCCAGGATATGTTTGGCTTTCTGGGCTGTGATCACATATTGCCAGCTCATGTTGAGCTTCTCATTAACGAACACCCCCAAGTCCTTCTCCTCAGGGCTGTTCTCAATCCATTCTCTGCCCAGGCTGTATTTGCGCTTGGGATTGCCCCGACCCATATGCAGGACCTTGCACTTGGCCTTGTTGAACTTCATGAGGTTCACACGGGCCCACCTCTCAAGACTGTCAAGGTCCCTCTGGGTGGCATCCCTTCTCTCCAGCATGTCAATCACTCCACACAGCTTGATGTTGTCAACAAATTTACTGAGGGTGCACTCAATCCCACTGTCCATATCACCAACAAAGATGTTAAACAGTGCCAGTCCCAATATCGTCCCCTGAGGAATGCCACTCATCACTGGTCTCCACTTGGACATCAAGCCTTTGACCACAACTCTTTAAGTGCAGTCATCCAGCCAATTCTGTATCCACTGAGTGGTCCATCCATCAAATCCATGTCTCTCCAATTTAGAGACAAGGATATCTTGTGGGACAGTGTCAAATGCTTTGCATAAGTCCAGGTAGATGATGTCAGTTGCTCTTCCCTTGTCCACCAACGCTGTAACGCTATTGTAGAAGGCTACCGAATTTGTCAGGCACAATTTGCTCTTGGTGAAGCCATGTTGGCTGTCACCAATCATCTCCTTATTTTCCATGTGCCTTAGCATGGTTTCCAGGAGGATCTGCTCCATGATCCTGCTGGGCACAGGGGTGAGACTGACCAGGCTGTAGTTCCCTAGGTCTTCTTTTTTTTCCCCTTTTTAAAAATGGGGGGTATATTTCCCCTTTTCCAGTCAGTGGGAACTTCACCAGACTGCCACAACTTCTCAAATATGATGGATAGTGGCTTGGCAACTTCATCCGCCACTTCCCTCAGGACCTGTGGATGTATTTCATCAGGCTCCATGGACTTGTGCACCAAACCTGGTCTTCTCCTGCAGTGCGTGGTTCCTCATTCTCCTCGTCCCTGACTTTGCCTTCTGCGACTCGGGCGGTGTGGCTAGAGCCCTTGCCAGTGAAGACTGAGGCAAAAAAGTCATTGAGTACCTCAGCCTTGTCCATGTCCCGGATGATCAGGTCTCCCGTTACTTTTCGGAGAGGGCCCACATTTTCCCTAGTCTTCCTTTTTATCACTGAGATACCTATAGAAGCTTTTCTTGTTGCCCTTGATGTCCCTGGCCAGTTTTAACTCTGTCTGGGCCTTAGCTTTCCTAACCTGATCCCTGGCTGCTTGGATGTATTCTTCCCAGGCTACCTGTCCTTGCTTGCACCCTCTGTAGGCTTCCTTTTTGTGTTCGAGATTGTCCAGGAGCTCTTTGTTCATCCATGCAGCCCTCCTGACGTTTTTGCCTGACGTCCTCTTTGTTGGGACACATCGATCCTGAGCTTCGAGGAGGTGATCCTTGAATATTAGCCAACTTTCTTGGGCTCCTCTTCCCTCCAGGGCTTTATCCCATGGTACTCTACCAAGCAGATCCCTGAAGAGGCCAAAGTCTGCTCTCCTGAAGTCCAGGGTAGCGAGCTTACTGTGCGCCCTCCTTGCCACCCTAAGGATCTTAAACTCCACCATCTCATGGTCACTACAGCCAAGGCTGCCCTTGAGTTTCACATTCCCCACGAGCCCCTCCTTTTTTGATTTTCTTGCGTTCTTTGCTTCCTCATACAGTGCCTGTCAGCTGCCAAGTAAAGATGGAGCAGCCTGTCCACACAAAAGAACTGCTAGCCAGTAAAGCTAAGAATACATTAGATGTCTGGTATATCATGGGCATTTGTTTGAAGTTATACATTCAAATCTCTACTGCCACATTCTGAACCTGGCTTTTACTAGGTATCTGATTTCTTTGTGTACTACGGAAGACACTGTACAGCTGCAGGTCTCTATAATCTCTTATTAGCAAGAATACTGTAATTCAACTCACAACTCAAAGATGGCTCTTTATATCCAGTTTTAGAATTATGTCCTGCTTTGTCATGCTGCTTTGATATTATTTCTTAGTATGAATGCTAGCACTATAACAGTGCAGTGGTTGAACACCAGTAATTTATAGGTCAGGGCAGTTGTGCTGGACCTTTCTTGAATATGCATGTCATTCTTGCAACAGGTCTCTGCGAAAGTGAAATATACAGAATTCTGGAATATGTGCACTTAAATGGGCAGTAAATCTAGAACATCTGGATGGCTGAATTTCAAATGACTTGTAACCTCACACTTGTCTTCAATGTATACTTTTCTTTCAATATAGGGATGCTGCCGGGATGTGTAGAGATGGGATCAGGAAAGCCAAGGCACAGTTGGAGTTGAATTTGGCAAAGGATTCAAAGAATAGTAAGAAAGGCTCCTACAGTTGTGTTGGGCATAAAAGGAAGATGAAAGAAAATGCACACGCCGCCACCACCACTACTGCCACCCACCCCCCGATAAATAAGACAGGAGAACTAATGGCAACCATCATGGAGAAGGCCAGGTACTCAGGATTTTTTTGTTTGTTTGTTTCAGTTTTCAATTATAGTCTCTCTTCCCACATCTCTCAAGCCCCTGAACCTCAACACAGGGACTGGGGCAATGAAGTCCCTCCCATCGTACATGAAGATCAGGTTTCGGACCACCTGAGGAACCTGAACATACACAAATCCATGGGACCTGATGAGATCCATTCCAGGGTCCTGAGGGAACTCACTGATAGAATTGCCAAGCCACTCTCCATCATATTTGAAAAGTCATGGCAGTCAGGCAAAGTCCCCAGTGACTGGAAAAAGACGAAGGAACATCACGTCCATTTTTAAAAAGGGTAGAAAGGAGGACCCTATGAACAACTGACCAGTCAGCCTCACCTTTGTGCCCAGTAAGATCATGGAAAAGATCGTCCTGGAAGACACGTTAAAACATATGGAAGACAGGGAGGTGATTAAAGACAGTCAACATGGCTTCACGAAGGGCAGATTGTGCCTGACTAATCTAGTGGCCTTCTACGATGGAGTGACTTCATCAGTGAACGAGAGAAGAGCTACGGATGTCATCTGCCTGGACTTCTGTAAGGCCTATGATATGGTCTCCCACAACATTCTTGCTGCTAAATTGGAGAGATATGGGTTTGATGGATGGACTGTTAGCTGGATAAGAAATTGGCTGAATGGCCACATCCAAAGAATTACAGTCAATCGCTCAATGTCCAGGTAGAAACCAGTAATAAGCCATGTCTCTCAAGGGTCTGTACTGGGACTGGTACTATTTAATATCTTCATCAGTGACACAGGTAGTGGGACTGAGTGCACCCTCAGCAAGTTTGCGGATCACACCAAGTTGTGTGGTGCAGTTGATTCTCTAGAGGGAAGGGATGCCACCCAGAGGGACCTTGACAGGCTTGCGGAGTGGGCCAGTATGAACCTCATGAAGTTCAACAACCTGAGTCAGTGCAGTTCTCAATATCAACACGGACTGGAGGATGAATGGATTGAGAGCAGCCCTGTGGGATACTGGTGGATGAAAAATTGGACATGAGCCAGCAATGTGCACTCGCAGCCCAGAAAACCAATCATATCCTGGGCTGAATCAAAAGAAGCGTGGCCAGCAGGTCAAGGGAGGCAATTCTCCCCCTCTACTCTGCTCTCGTGAGACCCCACCTGGAGTACTGCATCCAGCTGTGGAGCCCCCAACATAAGAAGGACATGGAGCTGTTGGAGTGAGTTCAGAGGAGGGCCACAAAGATGATCAGAGGGCTGGAGCACTTGTCCTGTGAAAAAAGGCTGGGAGTTCGTGTTGTTCAGCCTGGAGAAGAGAAGGCTCCGGGGAGACCTTACTGCGGCCTTTCAATACATAAAAGCAGCTCATAAGAAAACACAGGGAGAGACTTTTTATCACGGCCTGTAGCAATAGGACAAGGGGAAACAGTTTTAAACCGTAAAGAGGGTAGATTTAGATTGGATGTAAAGATGAACTTCTTTACTCTGAGGGTGGTGAGGCACTGGAACAGGTTGCCCAGGGAAGTTGTGGAGGCCCCATCCCTGTTGTTGGTGTTCAAGGCCAAGTTGGATGGGGCTTTGAGCAACCTGGTCTAGTGGAAAATGTCCCTGCCCATGGCAGGGGAGTTGGAACTAGATGATCTTTGAAGGCTCCTTCCAACCCAAACCATTTTATGATTCCATGATTCACTCTTATTCCAGACTTGGGCCCCAAAATCAGGATTACTGTGGTGCAGTGTATTTCATAGGTAGTGATATAGTCAGTAAAAATGTGAGAACTCGTGTTCTGGAAACATGCTTCACAATCAATGAGTACGTGACCCATCCACTAGGCTGGTCAGTTCAAGCCTTGTGCAGAGCCTTTCTGGTTATGTGCTCCGTGTGATCTTCTCCTTGAATTGTTTCCTAAATGTATTGGAAATGCTTCTGGTAAATGCTGTAGTTTCCTAAATTTTTTGCTGTTTCCTTGCTGGTACTAGATGTAAATAGCAGGGAGAGGCAGCCTGCTTACATACAGGCAGTACTGTGACACAAAGAAGATATCCCTTTGGGCCATAGATGGATGATGAAGCTATCACTCTCTAACAGCCTTCAGGCAACGATCACAGGTAGAAAAGTCCTGGTACTTCACAGGCTGAACAAACCTTTTTAGCCCTGAACCACAACAGACGATCCCGACGCTGCTTTGCTGCCGCCCGGCGACCGCACGCCGGTCCCACAGCTCCCGACCCGCGCATGCGCGGTGACGCACGGCGCCCGACAGTCGGCACTGCCGCTCATATCCCCGTGCTCCCTGCTGCCGGCCGCCGGTACGGGCAATGCGATACCGCGGTGCGGCGCCTCCGCGCTCGTTGCTGCCTCCCGGTGAGGAAACGCCGCTGCCGCCCCACGTGCGCCGTTCCAGCGGGCGCTCGGCGCGCCAAGCGCGGAGTTGCGGCGCCGGCCCCGCACGGGCAGTTGCCGGGCGCCATCCCCGGCGGCGGGTGAAAGCCAGGACCACCGGGGAGGCGAGCGAGCCCCTTCGGCGGGTGCGGGCGTGTCTCCTGCCCGCTGGCCGCCCGGAGGTGGCGGGGCGGCAAGCTTCAAACCGCCCGCTGCGGCAGGCTGCCGGTGCGCTGGAGGCGAGCCGGGTCCGGGCTGCCCCCGGCAGTTACCCGAGAGCTGACGGAAGGGAAGAGGGGAAGAAGGCGGACAGCCCGCCCAGGCGCTCACGGCGGGCACCTCTCCAACTCGCCAGAGCTCCCCCGGAGTCTCCGCCGGCCCCGCTCGCCCCGTGCCGCTGACCCGACTCCAGCACCTCCCCTGAAAACGGTCCCGTAGCCCCAGGCCGCCCCCAAGCCCTGTCGTGAAGGCCGCAAGGTGGCCCTCGGGTGCGACTGATTCTCCCTTAACGTGGGTGCCTGCGGCCTCACCGCGGCCCCGCCGCCTGCTCGCTGCTGCTGCCCCCGCGTGGCCGAAGCGCGGTACTGCAGATCGGTCCTCGCTGCAGTTACCCAACCTGTCGGTTTGCGCCTCTGGAGCGGGGATTCAGGCAGGCGCGGTTTACCGCTGCGCTTTGATCTTTGTCTCCGCAGGGCCGGAATCTCAGGCGTGTTCGGCAGGTGCCTCTGTTAGCCGAACACAGGTGTGCCGCTTGTCCAGCACACGAGACTAAACAACCAGTGGGATGGATGCGTTTTTGGCAGCTCAGCTGCGAGTCACTTGAGCGTGTTTACAATCCCCTTCCCTGATCTTCCCTTATTCCCCCCCCATCCCTCTGTGCTGCGCACCCCCCCTGCATTTTCTTGCTCCATCTCTCTGCAGGGCTCCTCGTGCCAGTTTTTCCTGATTTCTCTACCTCTCTGAGCTTTTCTTTTGACCTTTCTTTCTGTCTGTGCTGCTCAGTTTTCTCCCTTGTCGTCTTCTTCCAGCCCGCTGTCCCGCTCCCATCACTGTGTTCGATACGGGTGGGGCGGGGCCGTGAGCGGGGGGCGGGGCCGTGGGTGGGGGCGGGGCCGGCCAGGGCGCATGCGCGAGGCGGGGCCGGGCCTGCACGTGCCCGGAAGAGCAGCAACGGCGGCGGCGCGTGTGGTCGCTGAGTTTCGTTCTGTTCCATTCCGGGCCGCGGGGCAGCGGGAGGCGCGCCGGGGCAGGTGAGGAGCTGCGGGCGCGTTGAGGGGTCCCCTGGCTGGAGCCTCGCCGGGCCGGGCCGGGCCCTGCCCTCCTGGAGACGGTAGCGGCTCCGGGCCGGGCGCTGCCCCGGGGTCGGTGCAGGGTGCTGGGGGCGAGCCCGTGTCCGTGTCCGGCCGGGGGGAGCAGGGGCGGCCCTGCTCGTCTCTCAGCTGCTCTTCGTTGGGGCCGGGCAGCCACTGCCGCCACGGACGGGGGTTCTGTGGGGGGGAGGCAGGGACCGGGCCGCGCTGGTGCTGCCCCGCAGAGAGGTGGGGCTGGGCCCTGGGCAGTTCCCCAGCGTTCCACCGAAGTGCCTGTGGAGCCCTGGGGGTGCCGGGCTGTGGGGTGGCTGCGCTTCCCGCACCCCTCAGCGTTGCACACAGTGTCTGCACTGGGGGTTGGGAAGCAGGCAGGGTGAGCTGGTTGGGGGCCCGAAGTGGAGACCAGGTCTTGTGGTCTCGCGGCTGGGAAACAGGCTGGCATGGCTGGTTTTAGGGCTCAGCGACAGATGGAGTTGCGAGGCTTTGGGCTGAGGAGCAGGGGTCAAGTGCTGTGTTTTTGGGCCTTGAGAAGAGGCCCAGCGGCTGGGTTGTTGGGCTCGGAAACGGGCAGTAAGTGAGCTGGTTCGGGGGCCAAGAGCAGAGGCGAGTTTGGCTGGTTTTGCAGGGGGGTGGGAGGCAGAGGGGGGCGGGAGGGGGTTGGGGGCTGGAGGGGAAAGCAGGGGGTGGGCCGGGTGCGTGGGCCCTTCCCGGAGGTGGGGGTGCGGTCCCGTTGGACCCCGAAGTTCGGGAGGCCGGCACGCAGCAGGCTGAACTGCACTGAGCGTGGGGGGAAAAGGCGCTTTTCGCAGCCCGCGTGCCCTCTTTGCGTCCAGCTCTTGTTTGTATGCTGCTTAGAATAGTTATTAAGGAATTAGTCGTACAAACTAAGCGATATTTCTGCCCTGTGCAGCTATGGCGTTTAAT
>VFFE01000797.1:0-13770 GCA_008921705.1 Burhinus oedicnemus | reverse complement strand
CCCCTCCTCTCCTCTCCTCTCCTCTCTCCCCTCCCACTCCGGAGAGGTGCGCGACCTGGCCACGGTAGCAGAGCTCAGGCTCTTTTTGGAGCCGAGGGGGCGGAGGAGTGGCTGCGGCAGGCGGGAGGGGCCGCGGTGCACCAGCCCGCCCGCCCAGCACGCAGGGCCCGTCGGGAAAGCGGGAGAACTGAGGGGAAAGGAAAGTTTTGGAAGGGCCAAGAAGGCGCCGCCCGAGGCGAGGAGCGCGCAAAGCTACGCGGGGCGGGGAAGCGGTGTTAATGGCTTGCAAAAGAATGCTGGACCCGTTTAACGTTTTTGCTATAGTTATTTATGCCCGAAACGACTGACAAGGTCCTGGTCTGATTTTACATCATCGGAAGTTGCAGATGATTTTGCCAAAAGTAGCATACAGCCTGTGAGGTTTCTACAGATGCCAAGTAAGCCCAGAACCTGGTCTGCTAATTCTTCTACACTTGCACCAGTGCCCTTCGTACTCAGAGAGGGCATCTCTTTCTGTTGATGCATCCCCAAATGTGGTCGAGGCACAAAACGGTGATGCTTACCCTAATGGATTCCAACGGGCGAACCACAGAGCTTACGCTCTGTACCCTAAGTATCTCGTCACCTTTCCTGCTCCAGGGTAACAAGCCGTTTTCAAGCACATGGTTTCTAACGCGATCTCCAGCCTGGCAAGCCAAGGGATGCCCCAGCTCCCCGGGGCTGCACGCTCGCTCTCGGGCTTGTTTCTACGAACTTCCCTGTAATCGTCCACAAGCGCGTGGTGGGCGAAAAATAGCCCACGCATCTGCAGAGGACTGCTGATACTGAGATGGCAGGGGGTTAGCTTTACTCTAAGTGCAAGGCCGGGCCGGCCCCCCCCGCACCACCTGCGAGAGGCGGGTGCACCTGCCTCCCGCGCCCAGCGCTGTACAAGCGCAACCCCACCTCCCCGCCATGAATAAACTCTTCTTCCTCCTCCTCGCCCCGCTCCGGTCTGGCGATGTCCTCTCCGCCCCGAGGGGCGACGCGCACTTTCACCCCGGCCCCTGGCACGGCCAGCCGCTTTGCGGCAGACCGCCTGCCTCTCTAGAAACTTCTCGGTCCCTCCCTCTCCTCTCCCCTCCCTTTCCTCCTCTCCGCCCACCGGGGGCGGGCGCTGCGGCGAAGGCAGGAGCGAAGGAGGTACGCGGCGGCTGCCTGCGCTGCTCGGAGCCAGAGGTGCAGCGAGGCGGCATCCCAACCCGGCGGGAGGCCGGTCTCGACCCCCGACCTCGGCCCTGCCAGGCGGCCCTTCCCTGCGCAGCGGTGGCAGCGGCAGGCGGGATGACGGCGGAGGAGATGAAAGCGGACGGGGCTCCCCTGGAGGGGGCGGACATCACCCCTAAGCGGGATGAGGGCGTCCTCAAGGTACCCGGCGGCTGCGAGCGGCCGCTCTCGGAGGCCGGTGGGGAGGGGAGAGCTGGTCCCCGCTCGCCTACGAGTGGGCGCTCCCCGAGCGCCCTGCCCCGCCCGGCCCGCTTTGTCCACTGAGGGGAAGGCACGGGATTGCGCAGCCCTGGCGGTTAAACATAAGCGGCGGTGCGCGGGGAGGGCGGGAGGCCGCTGCGGCGGCGCAGGCGCTGCTCGCCCGCGGCGGGGGCTCCCACGCGGCGGCGGGCGGTCGGCAGCTCCCCCCTCCTGCCTCCCCCCTCCTGCCTCCCCCCTCCTGCCTCCCTCCCCCCTGGCTGGGGTGAGCCGAAGTCCGGGCCGGCCGCCCGCGAGCCCGGAGTGACGGGGGCTGCAGGGGGGAAGAAAGGCGCTTCTTCCCGCGCTCGGTCTTTTCCCCGGGGCTGGGGTGGGCTGTCAGCCCGGCTCGCAGGGTGCGGCTCTGCCCGCATGGCTTGTGTTGGGGGGGTCCGGGTCCGCCCCCCGGCACGTGTTGGGGGCCTGGGAATCAAAGATGGTGCCTCGGCGGGCCACGTGCGTTGCGCACAGGCTCATAGCGGGTGCAGAGCAGTGCTGCGCTCCCGGCTTTTGCCTGTCGCTAAGACTCTGAAAACGGGGCTCTCCATCTTGCTACGAGCGGCCTCTCGGCACCGAGATGGTGCGTCGCACACGTGGGCCTGATGTAAATGCGGGCGGCGGGAGCCGAGAAGGCTGCCCCTTGCTCCGGCTTCAGGGGGAAGGCTGCAGGTGAGGTCGTTGGCAGAGCTGGCTGCAGGGCTGGCTGCCGTCGCGGTTTGTGCCGTGTATGGAGAAAGCTGGTAGCCTGGCTGCTTTCCTTTGTACTGGGAAGTCAGTTGGTAAGGGTAGCAGAATTTATACCATGAGGGGGAGTTGCACTAACTTCCTCTGCCAGATATTTCCTATTTCCACGTCTCTAGAAACTTCTTCAGTCTCTCTCTTAAAAACTGTTAACAATCACTAGAAGCGTGTTTTAATCATAGTGAAATTTCAGAGTTACAGTGTTCAGAAGAACAAAAGCAGCACCGCAGCAAAGACAAAATTCTGATTTTAACCTTTAGAGCCTTCTGGCTTTAAATTCTGCGTTTGTCATAGAGGCACTGTCTCCAGTTCAGGAAGGGTATCGGGGACCAGACTGAAGATCTGTGGTTGGCTTCTATGCACTACTTTCCCATGTTTCCTGCTAACGTGCTTTGGTGAGACTTTGTGCTTTTTGCGTGTAGCACAGTACCAGGTTAGAGTCCTCATCTGCATGGCTGCCCAGGAAAGCTGCCTGCAGGTGTTCAGTATCTCAGATCAATGAGCATGGTAGAAGGCAGTGTCTGCCTACTCCATGCACCACCCATCTTTTGATGATGGAGAAGCAGCAGATGATTTTTTTTAATTTTTTTTTTTAAAAAGGGGTGCAGAAAAGACTGGCAAAAGAACTGAGGTTGTGAAAACCTCAAAGGTGAGATTGTGAATTGATAAGGCAAAAGACTGTAGAGGTCACGAAGTCCAACCTTCATGGATTTTACTTTTCTAGTAATTGCAGAGGTGCAGAATACACCCTTTGAAATCAAGGGTCTAACTCTGAACTAATTACACCAATTTTATACTGGTATCATTGCACTGATTCGAGGAGAGGGATCTTTTTATTTGTTAATTAGCTTTATATCAGAATAGTATCCAGAGGTTTCTGCGTGGTATTGCTGAATATGCTTGTGCTAGTACTTCAGTTTAGAGGTAGAAATATTTGCAGTCACAATATGAAAAGAAAAATCTGTTTTCTCCATCTGAAAGGGGAATGTAAACTATGGAAAACAGGGTTGCCATATTGAGTATATGAAAAAAGTGAAACTGGAGTCTCTTGAAGATGAAATAAATGCAAAAGAATAATACTGCATAAATACTGAAAATGAGATATTAATCACTTTCATGTTGGCTAACTTGGTATGACACTACAAGGATATGGCATTTGGAAAAGCTTGGTACATTTTCATTAAATGCAGTTATTATTTCAAAGTGACTTCAGATTGGCTGCTTTAAAATGATTAGTCACACTTTTTTATTTTTATATATATTTATATACCTAAGCATGATTTAGTTTAGGTTGGTTACCAGATTCACATTATTTTCACATTTCTGTTCCCTTCTCTCTGTGAGAGTGGTTGCTTGAATTTTTGCCTGCCTTGGGGGAGAAATCAATAGATTAGTTCTGTAATGCTAATAACTGCTGTAGCACTGAGGTGGTGCAGGGTAAGGGCATGGTGTGCTGTGTGAGGTCAGGCATCCCTTTTCACACTGAGCATTCTCTCCCTAGGAAACTGAGCAGGTAGTATTTTTTTCTGTTTTTTTTTTTCTTCTTTCTTTTGTGCATCCATTGAGGAGCTTTCAGCTTGTTAAGAGTCTGACAGAAGCTATGCACATTGCCTTTGCTTTGGGTGGAGGCTGCTGGCATTTCAGTGGTGTAGTCAGTTGCAGGGATGATGGGAGGCAAAGTAGGAGACTGACAGTGGTTAGTTGCAAGAAGTTGAAATTTGTGAAGGAGGTTCCCAAAGGTCTGATTCCTTCTGTGAAAAACACCATTGGTGTAGAAGCATGACATTCTTGTAGCTTTTCTTTAAAGGAGGGATACCAATCCGTACTCTTGTATAACTGCCCTTGAAGAATTGTTTTCTTATGTATGAACCAGTATGCTTGCCAGGTCTCTATAGATGCAAGCAAATAGGGTCCTCTGTTGGTTCCCTTTTGCTTAGCTAAAGTAATGCAGAACTTTGGCTCGGAGCTGGATGGTTTCAGTCAGTATTGGAGAAAACTCGTTTGAACTCAAGGAATTGTGTTATGGGCAAGGCTTCATATCCTTACCCTACAAAATATGTCAGTATTGTTCCTTTTTTTTATATACGTTTCAGATGAACATCAGAGAGATTGGCTGATCTTGCTTTTTGTACAGTCTGTATGTAGTTGGTACTGGTCTTGCTAGCTAGGCTGGGGAACCTCTTGAGAAGAAAATCAAATCCTTGTAGTTGTATGTGAAATTGGGTGCTGGCAATCCGTGTCACAGTTGTGGGGACACAAAATTGATACACTATAATAATGCCTAAGTATTACTGTGTTGGCTGCTAGAATTAACCTGTGTTGGGGCGAGATTCTGTTAACCTTTCTTAAACTGTCTGGTTTGAGTAATCTCAGGTTACATGTTAGAATAGACTTTACATGGAAATAACCAGCTCCTTGTTTAAATGCATTGTCTAGAACACTGAACTCAGGAGTAATGATAGAGCGGTGGTGAGGAAAGTACTTGAATAAATCAAAAAAACCCTGCATAATGCTTTACCTGAATAAGTTTCAAGAACATCTAAAATAATTTTGAGGAAAGATAAATGACATTGCTAACTATAGATGCAGAGATCTGTAAGATGGTGCCAACTGGTGCCAATTAAGTTCTCATATCACACCAGAGCCATATTGAGGTTCCTGTGTTTGCAGCACTGCTAATCTGTAGACAGAACAGTCAATCCATTTCCAAATAACTGAAGTAAACCTGCAAATCCTTTATCTACTGAAGATGATAATGCATGTGTCTAAATGGAATTAATGTCCAATAGGCAGACTTAGTTTTCATCATCTTAATGTTGCTTACTGGTTTTCTCAGGTTGTCAAGAGAGAAGGCAGTGGGACAGAGTCTCCGATGATAGGTGATAAAGTGACTGTCCATTACACAGGATGGCTTCTTGATGGCACAAAATTTGACTCCAGTCTGGACAGGAGAGACAAATTTTCCTTTGACTTGGGGAAAGGTAATACCTTGTGTTTAGTATTGATTGGTTTTGGTAATAATTGAGATGGGATTTTCTTCCATGTGTGGCTCCTTTGCGTGTTGAAGTTGCTATTTAAACTTGTTTTCAGAGCTTAAGGTTTATTCTTTTAGAATGGCCCAATCAGAATAGCTTTGAGATTTTTTTTTTAATGAGAAAACTCTGTAGCCCCTTGATGAGTCCTGCTGAAGAATTCATGGGCCTCAGACAAAGCACTCCAGGGGAGCAAATTTGCCCTGAAGCATAGTGATAAAAGGCAATTAAATGGGCAGAATGTGCATTTTGTTAATTGGGTTTTTTTTTGGCAGAGGACTCAAATTCAGGGGTACTTAATTGTGACCAGATACTGGGACAGGGTGCACAGGGGCAGCTGTCAGCTGCAGCATGATGAAACGTACTCCCTTTTTCCCAAATTAACCCAAATATAAATCTTGAAGCTGTGTATCTTTTCATTACCAAAAGCCTTAATTTTTGGAATGCGAAAATCCAAATATCCTCCTTCCAGCAAATCTTACTCAATCTGAGTTTTTCCCTGGCAGTTCCTTATCTGCTGCTTTATTAGGGAGATAAATTCTACAGTGTACTGAAAATTGAGATGGTATGAAGTGTACCTATAATTACAAGACTAATAGGGTGCTTGATTGAGTTGAAAGGAGCAGCAAGTAGGAGAGCTTGAGTAAAAGTTAGGATTTTGTTGCTTGAGGTTCCAGCTTCTGTTTGCTTTTGGCTTTAGAAGGAATACTGCTTCTGCTTTTCTCCTGTTCTGTTACAAGTGAATGTAACTTTTAGTTACCACTCGTGCTGTGCTTTGCCAACTGATAAAGTACAGAGAGAAAAGGCTCTTGTGTTGGATTGTTTTCAAAATATGAGCAGGCAATCTTTCAGCCTAAGACCTTCCTCTTGAAGAGTTTATTGTTATTTCCTCGCACTTGAGATTGTGCCAAGCGCTTCAGTCAGTGTCTGTGTTCAGGTAACTTGTGTTTTCTATAGGTGAGGAAGTAAGGGGAGGAAAGGAATCACTACACCTAGAATGAAGAAATTTAGTCAAATTTGGGTCCCCAAGTAACTTTGAAATTTGACTGGGGTCAAAACTGATGTACGTAAATCAGAGTGAGCACAAGTCATTCAGTGTTTCTGCTCTGTCTTAGTTTTTGTATACTAAAAGTGATGATGCTCAGTTTCACAGCTGCTTGTGTGTTTCATGTATGCTTAGCAATCATGTGGTTGATATTTGACTTGCATAGGGGAGGTGATCAAAGCATGGGACATTGCTGTAGCGACTATGAAGGTTGGTGAAATCTGTCGGATTACATGTAAACCAGAATACGCCTATGGCTCAGCTGGGAGCCCCCCAAAGATACCTCCCAATGCTACACTGATTTTTGAGGTAAGTGAGAGACTGTCACTAAAACTGTATGCTTGAAAAACAAAAATCATATTTCACTGTAGAAAATATGTGATTCAATAACCTTTCAAAACTGGAATGTTAGGTTTTCTAAAGCGAAAAATATGGTCAGTTAGGGTAGTGTGGGCAAAGCATATGAGTTCTAGTCTGGCTGCCACTGATCTGCAATGACTCAGGTTCCCTTATTTTGGAGTCTTTAAAATACTTAAATATTTTCCAGTGTTCATAGCTTTAATTTTACAGTTATGGAATGATTCACTATAGGAGAGTGCAGGTTGGGGAGGTGGGGCAGGGGAGGGAGGACTGTCTCAGTGGCAGACTCTGAAGGAGTTGGAAAAAATGAAATCCTCTTTCCACTTCCTAAGACTCAAGGTAATGATACTTATGTTAAACATTATGAAGTTTTCAACAACAGAAAGAGTAATGTCCTCAGTAATGTTTTTTTTCTTTCTTTTTTTTTTTTTTCAATCTTAACACAATCTTTTATGAGCTATTTTGGGGAGAAAAGAGATAATTTCGCTGTATAAACTACTAGAATATAAATTGTGTTTGAACAGCCCTGCGACTATGAACTGTTTTCTGTAGGGCTGAGCATTTTGATAAGCCTAAAAGCACCATAAGAACAGTTTGGATTCAGGTTGCTTATCGATTACCAAAGTCTGTCTGTGGATCCAGGCTGTGTTGGTCAATCTTACCATCATAGAAAGTCATTTGTACACGCTTAGTCACTGTGACTGATTCAGCAGGCTTGAGATTGGTGTCTGGGTAATGCTAGTTTTACGATGCACATGGACAGTTGGACTCCTCAGAGGTGAACTGCCTGTCTTGGTAAGCGTGGAGCCAGTTAGCATGAGTATTTTGTAACCTCCCCAGCAGAGGACAGAATTTGTTACCTAGTGATCTTTAAGGTGTCTCCCCCCTCCTTCCAAAAGGGGGTGGAAATAGCTGCTGTCTCGTGTATTATTTCAGTAGTGAGAGTGGTTGCTCAGAATGCTGAGACTCGTGTTTGATTTTTCCGTAGAGGATAGTATTAAAGCTATTCATGGGGCATGCTTTGACAAACAGTCTAAACAATGTTTTGGGAGGATATATTTTTCTTATTGTTGAAACAGTTCAATTTTCCAAGAAATACTTTAAAATTAATTGCACCTGAGAGAAGGCAGATAGACTCTATTTAAGTATGATTCTTAAAATTACGTTGTTGTAAAATACTTAATGGAATGGACGCCTGTGTTGGGGGGCATAAGTAAAGTTTTTAAGCTCTGATGATTGCTCTAAGATTGAATGTTTTATCTAACACCTGAGAAAGGTAAAAACAGCTCATGGAGTAGGGACTGAAAGTATTAGATTTTAATGGAACAATGATCATCTGTTAAGAATGGTAAATGACACATAGTTGGATATTGTATTTGTATTGCATTTGGATAGTGTATTTGCATTTCCTTTTTCCATGAACTTGTGAGTAATAGCACTAAAGATGTATTTTGTGCAGAAATAAAAAAAATACTTCTAGCAGGTAGTATCCCAGGCCACTGAGGGATGAGAACTTAACCATTTTGAGTTCACAAAAATTAATGCTATTATTTCTGCAGTTGACTGTTGAAAAGTAATATCTTGTAAAGCTGTTCTTAAACAGCATTTTTTAAATATGTAAATCTGAAGATAATCATGGCTGATGTGGATCAAACTACACGTGCTGGAATGCTGTGTGCTTTGCAAGTGATACTAATGCAGGATTGAAAGGGAGATAAAAACATGTAACACACATTTACTGTGTTCTGACCTGATGATTCAAATACAAACTCTACTGGCTTTGTTTTCGCTACCCCTCCACCTTTTTCTGCTCACTTCGTTTTCCTTGAGGGAAAGGAAAAACAAACAGAACTTCAGTGTAGCAATTATTGAAGATGTTCAGCTTCTGTGCTTTTTACTGACCATACACAATGTCTCAAAGCTCAAGACCTTCTACCTTGGCAGCATAATAAAGTATTCTTAAGGGCTTAGCATTAGTACACAGGATTCTACATCATTGTCCTGCAACAAGAGATAATACCTAACTTTTTGATAAATAAAAGCACTAACTGCAAGATGGGATTTGTTTCATCAGAGTACTACTGAGTCTATCTGATAGTCATCCAGATGCTTCATTCCCACTGTTTTTCGTAATGGTGCCAGTCTGACCTCTCCATCTTGTAGGTACTGTTTAGATAAAAGTAGTGTTTCATTCATGACTGTTTATATTGCCGAATGCCTGCCTGAGCAGTAATGCTAAAGGAGAAAAAGGAGAAAGAAAGAAAAGCACTGAAACTGGCTATGATGGTTTTGTGCTTCCCTAACCACATGGCTTGCAGATGACTCGCTACAGCAAATTAGCAGTGCCGGGTGTGTCCTCAGTTGAGGGCTGGGATGAAACTTGGATCCAGAAAATTTTCCTGATCTTTATTAGGTAGGAGCAATTTCTGATTACTATGACTCTCAGGCACTTAAAATCTCTTTAAGTTTCCACTTTCTTTAGTCTTGCTCTTAGGTTTCTTCTTTATTATTTAAAACAATGTCAAGCATGGTCCGTTTGCAAGTACCATCACCATACCAAAAGTTTGTATCAGTTGCCTTAAAAAGGATCCTCTAAAACTTAAATTGAAAGGTTTTATAGCTGTGTCACCACCACATCGACATTTGGTTATGACCTGAAATAATGGATGTCTTACGGTTTGGGTTTTGGTTTTTTTTTTTTTTTTTTCTTCCTAATGATTGCATTTGCTGAGCAATACAAATAGAGAGATTCTTCCACAGAATACTGTTGTTCAGGTAAAAAAAAACAAAAAAAGGGAGGGGAAACCTGTATGGTCATCAGTGGGATGTTCTGGAGTGACTTAGCTTGTTTCAGACAGACTGAAGAGAAAGACCAGAATATTGTTATTAGGTATCCATCGAAATACAACGTGGAAGTACGTTGTGCTGGTGACTATCCAGTTCCTCTTGCATTCCTGGTATCGTTAGTCCAGTGTTGTGAACCTCCACAGTATTAGCTCTGAACTTTTTTTAAAAAGGTATTTAGTCTAAACAATACTGATTATAATGACTTGCTCTTTTGTGCGGTTTTTACTATTGTTTTACTCAGAGGATAGCAAAAGATTTTTTTCTTAATTTTGTAGCAGCAACAACAAATTTCTTTTGTGACTAGGCTGTTTTTCCATCTTGTCAAGGTAGTCCCACTTCAAACTGTGATTTGCATTAGAGACTTGGGAGGGCATGTGAAGATTCAAGTTGGATAGTTATCTCCTACATTAACACCAGCTCTTAAAAATTCTAAACAGTTTGTTGCAGCAAGAGGTTTAGATTAAAGATGGGCCAGATCATGGGTTTGTTGTTTTATCATTGTTCTGGAAATAATTTTTTTTCTGAAATGATCTCACAATGTACAATGACAAGGCAAGACTAGAAGGGAAAATGTAGTAAGTAAAAAGAGAACACTAACTCTGTTCAGGCATGCAAGGGAGAATGACACAGAAGTTTTGAAACTATTGTCCTGTGGCACAAGAGTAGGAGGATGAAGAAACAGGTGGGGAATAGCTTAAGTCTGAAAATATATTCTTGAATTTGTTTTAGTACTGCAGGACAGGCATTTGGAATCAGTTGATCTGAATTTGACCATAGATGGAATTCAGGGTATAATCAGGACTTAAGGATTGCATCTTTATATTTAATTTTCCTGTTCCTTTTGTCCTTGTGTGACTTACAAATGTCCCTGGCCCTTGGATGCCGTGACGCTACTGGTGATACTACTTGACTGTAGAATAAGAGGGTGTGACAGCTGCTGATCATTGTGATAGCACTGCAAAGTGGCAGCTGAAAGCAAATCGTTCCTGGCTTAATGTGTTTAAAAGGTATTTTCCCTCATATTAAAAAAACAAACAAAACCTCAGGCCCAAAAACTGTTATCTGTACTTTTGTCTGCAGACATTAGCAAAAATACTATTAAAGAAACCAATTGAATCTCTTTTTGCAGTAGTTCCTAAACATTGCAGCTCAGGTAAGTTTTATTCAGAAGCCAGGTTCACAGTCCTTTCAGTTAAAGGATCCAATTTGTAGTATTGGGAGACCAAGATTGCTGGAGAAAAAAGACATAAAGGCCTGACTATGATCTGAAACTCTTCAGTAGGTTTCCATCCAGTATCTACTGAATACGGCATCTTCATAGCCTTAGCTATCTAGTATCTTAACAGGACATTAACTAGGATAGTGGCTTCCTGAACAGCTATAGTTTCAAATATCTCTGGAGAACAAATTCTGTGAGTTACTGAATTGATGTGATGAGAATAAATGCAAGGCTTTTCTTCCCTCCATAGATAGAACTTTTTGAGTTCAAGGGGGAGGACCTCACTGATGATGAAGATGGTGGCATCATCCGAAGAATCCGTAAAAAAGGGGAAGGCTACTCCAAGCCAAATGAGGGTGCGCTTGTAGAGAGTAAGTATGTTACACAAATAGTAAATGGGTTTACCATGTGGGAGGACAGACTTTTTTCCCAATCTACGACTCGCCCTGAGGGAGGCAAATATGTGGCTTCTCTTTCCTTTACCAGGTAACTTAATAACCTAGAGTAAGCTTTCATTTTCTTATTCTAGTGAGGTTTATGTTTTCCAGCAGCAACTGTTCTCCAGAGATATTGAATCTGATAAAGTGTTTATCTGATCAAAAAAGGTAGGTGAATCTAATGAAGTCTTTCCATTTGCTAAGGGACAAAAGCGGAAGTAGTTCTGGCACTTGTTTGAGTTGGGGGGGGGGGGCCTGAGTAAAAATAGATGAACCAAAAAAAAAAAAGGGTCTATTCACTTTAGCAGCAGCAGTTCTATTTGCTGCCAGTAGCCATCTGTTATGGTTTGAAAAATGCGCAACAATTTATTGTTGTTTAGACAATTATTCTGTCACCTGATGACCCCTCCCCACCCAGGAAGGGGAATTGGGGGGGGGGAAAACCAAGGAAACATGAGGGCTGAAATACAAACAGATTTAACAGAATAATACTAAATAACTAACATTAATAACACTAAAGAACCAATATTGATCCCGATAGCAATATAAAATATACAAGGATTATACTCTGCCAATTATATCAGTAGGAAGCTGTGCACTCCCAGCAGGGGACAGCAAATGTTGGACACTGCGAGTGCTACGGCTTCGGGAGGAAGGGAAGGCCTCAAGGGTCCAGCACCGGGCAAGAAGTTCTCTGGATCGCCGCCATCAAGGGAGAGAGCTTCGCAGCAAACTTTCTAATTTATATTGAATGTGACCTTCATGGTATGAAATAATCCTGTTGGCCAGCTTGGATCAAGTGCTGAGGTCTCGCTGCTCCTCATCCCTGCACCTGGCACACTCAAAAACACTGAGACCTTGAAACCCACACACTGTAGCTGGCTATAAAGTAAATATTTTCACAAATTCGGACACCAGAGTCTTCTAAAAGTGCAATTTTCCCGAGCATTAGAAGATAAATTAGTCCTGTGTCACTCAAACCAGGATGCCACTATGCATAGGTAGCTGTGAAAAAAAGAGTGTTTAGGGAGCAGGCTTTGGCACTCCCAATATTTCCTGTGCTACCTGCCCCTTGCGATACATTGATATCTTCTGATTTTTCTCTTCGTTGTTCTGTTTTTTGTTACCAGTCCAGTTTGAAGGCCGATATGGAGATCGTGTTTTTGACAGGCGAGAATTGCAGTTTGAGATTGGAGAAGGTGACAACTATGATCTTCCTCATGGTCTGGAGAAAGCAATTCAAAAAATGGAGAAATCGGAGGAATCAGTGTTTTATCTCAAACCCAAGTATGCTGTTTCTCACCTTCTGATACTTGAAGGGCTTATACTAAGCATCTGGCAAGAATGAAGCGTTTTATTATGCCTTTCAGCTTTTTTCAGTGCTGTAGTAAAAACTTGATCAGCCCCAAAAGTTTGATGTATGAGAAGTCTGAAGCTAAGATCGCTTTGCCACTAGGTTATGAAGTAGTAGCAGTCCAAAAGAAACTTAAGTCTCTATAGTGTTGATCTCAGTGAATATTAAAAAAAAAATATATTGTTGCTGTCTTTAACTTACATTTGTGTGGTCCCTTTTAACGAAACAGTACTTACTGTACAGCACTGCGTATAAAGATGCCTAAAACCCAGCCTCAGAGTAGGAAAAAAGCTGAGGATGAGCCTTCTAAGTAGCCCAGTGTGCTCAGATGGCTAGTCCTTAGGTGACGTGGTTAGTAGAGAGTATCAGAAATCCTTTGTCAGCAGAAAAGTTCAGCAGTATTCTGAAAGCCTTTTGGAAAAAGACCTTTGAGATTCCTGTAAAATAGAAGGCAGAGTTACATCCAAACCTTGGACCATTATGAGAACTCTCTGAGACTAACCTTAAACAGTCTTGGATATAAGCACAATTTTCTCTTTACGGTGAGAATACATCTGAAGCAAGTGGAGTTTGCGCTGATTGTTTCCATCAAACTTTAATTCTTTTCAGTTTTTATTTTAATTTTTTTAAACTGGAACTGAACCTGATGGAAGAAGAAAACTAAAACAATCTGATCTTGAGGGTTTTCCTCCAGTATGCAGCTTCTTACTGGAGTTGCAGTGCGGCCTTTCTGTAGGCATTTACTGTTAATGAACTGATTGACAGTATGTGTAGTGTACAGCTGTTCACTTAATCTCTGCATTTATCATTGTCTTTGCTTTTCTGAGAATAGTACTAAAATACAGGTGCTCTGAAGGAGACATCAAGTCTCAGACCGTGAATATAAAGCAAGATGTGTATAACTTGAAAGTATTTGTTTTTCTTTGATGGAGAGATAACTTGCTTTTCCTTCGCATAAGCTTGGGAAAAAAAAAAAAAAGAATAGGAACTGGTAACCTAGAGATTAATGGAATTAACCCTAGGTTTCTTCAGCTTTCTTCTACCTTATGCTTGCTAGTTTTAGAATAGTAATCAGAATTCTTCAAGCCTTTATGTCTTGTAATAATGCTGTATAGGCATCCTAGACTTGCATGGGGTTTTTGCCTTCATCTTCCTATGTAGCAAATACAGCTGGCTGGATAGTTTTGGAACTCTTCTTTTGTTTGTTTCTCTCTTCACCCCTCCCCCCCCAC
>VFFE01000796.1:0-22461 GCA_008921705.1 Burhinus oedicnemus | reverse complement strand
CATAGGGTCTGGGGAGCTTACACAGTGTAATAGGGGTCACATGGTGTGATGAGGTTCACACACCGTCATGGGGATTCACACTGCATGCTGAGGGTCCATGGCGTGGGGGAGGTCACACAGGGGAGGGTCCTGCAGCGTGGTGGAGGTCCATGGTGTGTGGGGGGGACACGCAGCATGGTGGGGCTCACATATCATGGGGGGGTCACATGGTGGGGGGGTCATGTGGTGTTTGGGGTGATTACATGGCATAGCAGGGTAGTCATACGACATGGGCAGTCAGACAGTGGCGGGGGTCATGCCTTGGGGTGAGGACACCTATCTGGCCAGTCGTCCCCTGGCTCTGCCATGCCTGCCCTCCCCGAGCTTCAGGGGTGCCACAGGCCCCCCCACCCCACGCCCCCTTGCCCATGTGGAGGCCTGGGGACTTGGGAGTAGCCTTGGTGGGCTGCCCTGTGCCCCTGCCCTGCACCCCATCCTCCTGTCCCCAAAGCACCATTACAGTGTTCCCCAGGGCCACACTCCTGGGGGACCGACGCTGCCCATGGGGCTGGATCCTGGCACCTACCTCTCCCCCAGCCTTCACCGCAAAGCCACGCTCCCCATGCCCCCCCAGCCACACGCCCTGTGCCTGCCAGGCTGTTTGCTCTGTGATACTAGCGTGTGCCCAAGGTGCAGGGGGGTGCCCTTGGCCTAGGGTGTGGACCACATGGAGACCACCAGCAGCTGGACCCACCGATGAGGAGAGCTGGGGAGGCCTCAGGGCACACAAACCTTCCAGGGGTCTGCCTCCCCCTCCTGTAAGGGCTGCCCCAGCTTGTTCCCCCGGCACTGGACGGTGCATGGCTGGCAGCAGGGCACGGGGGCGGGGGGGCTGTGGGTGGCTGCAGGAGGTGGGCAGGGGGCAGCTGCAGAGGCAGGCAGAGGCAAGGGAGGCTGTGGCAGGCAGAGAGGAACAGGCAGCAGAAGGCAGCGAGGCAGAGGCAGGGAGGCTGTGGCAGGCAGAGGGGAACAGGCAGCAGAAGGCAGTGAGGCAGAGGCAGGGAGGCAGGCAGCAGAAGGCAGACAGGAACCGCAGCCTGCACCCCTCCCCTTGCCCGCTGCCAGCCCTCCATGCCAGCAACCTCCCTGGCAGCTGACGGAGCCAGTGCCTCCCTCTCCCAAGATGCCAGGTCAGCTGGCAAACACTGCCCGTGCACACCCGGCCTTGGGGACATGGCGGGGAACTGGCAGGGGGAAAAAATCCCATCCCCACACAGGGACCTACCAGGGAGCCACCGTGTGGGGCTCCAGGGACACAGTCCCTGACCCTCCTCGCTCTGCTGCCAGAGTCTTTTGGGCTGCTGATGGCCAGAGGAGGCGGAAGGAAAAACATCCAGCAAACAATTGCAAAAATCAAGTCTGAGCAAGAAGGAGGGCGTGAGCAGGGGGGTTGCCAAATCTGGCGATATTCCTTGGAGATGCTGACAGCAATGGCAGGAATATTTAATCACGCCTTGCTGAACCCAAACTGATAGCAGGGCTGGGTGCTCAGGACCTCGAGGAACTAGCAAGGGGCCGTGGCTGACCTGAATGTGAGCTGGGACAAGACCCTGTGCATGCCCAGTGCTGGTGTCAGCAGCATTTTCTGGGCCATCACCTGGGCTGAGGACAAGGCCAAACACAACGTGTTTGCCAGCATGGTGAAAGGGACAGAGAAGCGCTGGCAGCCCCCAAACACAACGGCCATGGGCTGGGATGGCAGAGACAGTGGTTGACTAGGAGGGGATCGTGAGATGAAGCTGTGACTGAACCAGTTGGGCTCTCCATCTGGACACAAAGGTGGCCTCGTGGATAAAAAGGGTCTTTGCCACCATCTCAGGCTGTCACCACCACCCCTCTCCCATTGCCAGTACAGGGTGGCATGTGGCTGGAAGTCTGTCCCCCATCAGGGTGCCACCCCATCCCCAAGACCAGGAGAAGGTTTTAGCTCTGAACTGTGAGGTCCTGCCTCTTGCCTGATGCTCTTCTTGTGGGGCGCACTTCTCCTGAATCCTCCCAGGCCACCTTTGGCACTAGTCCCACCAGCCAGCAGACACCCTGTGGCAGCGTGCCACGGAGCACACCATGATCCCCCCTCTTCTCCCCTGCCCGAGACCAGTCAATAGAATTCCCTTCTGCTTTCCCTCAGCCATCTCCTCCCCTCCACAGCTTCAGCACAGCCCTAAAGAGATCACCAGCTCCCCTGGGCTCGCCACTACCACGCAGCCCTCCAGGTGGGAGGGTACCGCTGCGGCGGTGGTTGATGATCCCCTCCATCCCCAGCAGCCCCGGAGCGGGGGGTCCGTCCCCCGCCCCGGGGGGCTCCGACCCGGGGGACCCCCCTATCGCGGCGGCCGGGGAAGCCCTTCCCGGGGGCGGGACGGCCGGGCAGCCCCGCCCCGCCCCGCCCCGCCGCCTTCTACCGGCCGTGGGGCTGCGCTGCCGGAGAGGGGCGGTCGGTGCGGAGCTGAGCGGGACTTCGGCAGGAGCTGGGACGTGTGTGCCCCGGGTCATGGACGGGCGGGCGGTGTTGATCCACGCGCTACTGGCGGCAGGTACGGACTAAGCGCAGGGAGGGTCCCGGGCGTGAGCGACGCGGCTCCGGTTCCCGGGTGGAGGGTCCCGGTGCCGGTCCTGGGCAACGCGTCCTGAGCGCCGGACATGCGTGGGGAGTCCCGGGCACGTCGGGGGGGCGGGGTGTGTGTGTGTGATCCTGGGCAACGCGGCCACGTCCCCAGTCCCAGGTGGAGGATCTTGGGCGCGGGCAACACCGTCACGTCCCCGGTCCTGGGTGGAGGGTCCCGGGCGCGGGTAACAACGGTCCCGGGTGGGAGGTCCTGGGCACGGACAAAGCGACCCTGGTCCCGAGCACGAGTAGGGGCAAATGGAAAAATCGGACCCTGTCCCGGTCACGCGTGGGGGGGTCCCGGGCCGGGTCCGCCCGCCCCGCCTGACGGTGCCCCCTCCCCGCAGTGTGCTCGGCGGCGGCGGGCGGGCTGGGCCGGGACGAGCTGCACAACGAGGTGGTGCACAAGGGCGGCGGCGGCGGGGCGCCGATCCCGGCCACGGCCCCGCTGCTCGGTGGCAGCCCGGAGAAAGAGGGCGGCGGAGCGGCCTCGGGGGACGACCTCAGCGAGCTGCCGAGAGGTACGGGCGGGCGGAGCCGCCGCCGGGGCGGCTGGGGGTCCCGGGCGGTCCGGCGGGGCGGGCTGGGCGCTGTTGGAGCTGGGCGGGGGGTGGGGCGCGGAGGGGCCGGGCTCGGCTCAGCTCAGCCCCGCGGGTGCCCCGGCAGCAGTTTCGGCTCCGCTTTGGGGGGAGCTACGGGGGACGCCCCCAGTCCCCGGGTACCGAGCACCCTTGACAGCAGCCCTGAGTGGGGCCAGCCCGTGGAGCACTAGCACGGAGCAGCTGGGCTTTGGCAGCTCCTCGCCTTGTGCCAGGGGCTGTCTGTGTCCCCGAAGTCCCTGGCACGGGGGTCCCAAGGGTTCCCGGGCCCCTAACTCCTTGACCGGGTGGAAGGCAGAGCCCTTCTGGGGGTACGGCAGTCCCCGCCCGTACGTGCTCAGCCCCGGCCGCTGGGTCCGTGCTGCCTTTCAGATGGTGGCCGCGGTGGCGGGTGGCAAGGAGATTGCTGTGACTCACCCACCGCCTACACACGGCTGCTCCTCATACCTAGGCAGGGTTAGTCAGCCGGCAGTCCCTGCTACGGGGGCGTTGGGGACACTGTAGCTCTGTTAGGCTCGCTGGGCATTCATGCATGGCTCCTCTCCCCTGGCTCGGGACTAGTGAGTGTCCTGGGGACTCTCGTGAGCTGGGACAGCAGGCTGAGGAGGGTGACCTGTACCTGTGCCTTGCACAGGTGACATGCTGAGATCAGGAACTTGGCACCGGGAGGAGTGCACTCTGCCCATGCAGTTCATCCTCCCTGTTTTCTGTGTTTTTCTTTGCTTCCTGGGACTGTGACAAAGTACCTGCAAAACCGGGCTGACCCCCTTGCATCCAGGGGATGAAGCCCCCGGGAAACGCTGTTACCCCTCCTGTTGGGAGGGGCATGTTCCAGCCTGCTCCTGTGTGCATCCCCTCGAGAAGGGGACCCTGTCCTAGAGCAAGCGATCTGGCAGGCAAGGGCTCACCCTTGTCTGTGGGACAGGCTGAGGGGATGGGGGATGTTTGGTTACTGAAGTTGCAGTCTCTCGGAGCACTTTCTGGATGTCTTGAGCTGAGCTATAGGCAAAAAAATCTGCCTTTTGTGTTGAAGGCACCTTCCTCTGTGCCGCAGGTCCCAGGGTGTCTGAGCAGGGGGAGAGCAGCATCCCCCTGCCCACCTGGGCTGGACCAGTTTTCCTACCAGCAAGATCTTCCAAATCTTCTCTGGCTGTCCTAAGGGACAGAACCCTGGGAAAGAGGGGTGGTGACAGTGGAGGTGGCTTGGGGGGAGGTGTGTCAGGAGGTGACCCACAGGGGAGATGACAGCCTCTGCTGGCAGAGCCCCGGGCCTCACCTGGATCCAGGGGTTTCTCCAAGCCGCAGAGTTTCCTGGAGTATCAGTTTTCTCCAGGTGTAGTGTGAAGGATGTTGAAATAATGAAATAACTTTGCTAGGTGTGCAACTGGTGTGCCGCAGCACAAGAGGCACTCGCTGGGGAGGAGTAGATGGGCTTGGGTATGTCAGGAAGTGGCTGAGACAGAATTAGGCAGGTTACAACTCGCCGAGTTAGACTTGGCTGCCCTCTCCTCCCTAAGCAGCGCAGGGCTTAGTTCATATTTACACAGGTTCACTGGAGTTACTAAGCACTGTGGTTTGGGGGAAACTGAGCAGCCCCTCTTGGAGCAGCAAGCACTCTCTAGCATCTCAGCACCTTGCGAGATCAAGCTGGAAGGCTGATTTTTTGGACACCTGCACGACTTAAAACTATTCCAATAACATTGCTGGTTTTGGTCCGTGTCCAGGCGAGGAGCTCAGTGCTCTGGTTCCCACCAACCCAGCATGGAAGAGGCCTTGCACCAAAAGCCACCGGTCTCTGCACTGCAATTAAAACATACCTTGGTAATTCATGGGAACGCTGCCCTTGCAATCTTTGGCTCTGCAAAACTGAAAATTAAGCCAGCCTTGCTCTCTTAATCCTGCTCTGGGTTTGCAAGGCATCCTTGTACCCACAGGAAGGAGAGTCCATCAGAGCCATGAATAGGGTCTTACAAAAGACCGCACTCATCAGGGAAATAAAAGCCAGTAAAGGGACAAATAGCAATTTTCTGTGTTCAGTGGAAACTGGTGCATATAATAGCAACATTTGAGATGCATAAAGCTCTGTTTCTCCCTGCCCTCCCCCTGCCCTGATTCCTTTCTTTCCTTGAGAATTGTTCTTATGAATTGGAAAGGCCATGATATTTGTGAGAAGCTGAAAAAACCCCCACAAATGGAAAAAAACCCCTCTGCTCGGGGGCAGATTGCACAAAAGGCTGCAGGAGTGCCAGGGCTGAGCTGGCTGCAGCAGCCTGGGGTTTGCTGCTCTGCCTTCTGACACTCAGAGGTGATCTGACTGCTGTTTTCTCCTTCCCTAATTGTTCTCCAGTTGCTTTCCTGTCAAAGCCTCAAGGCCTGGTTACTCCCAAGAAAAAAGGGAACGGGAATAAAAGAAGAAAAGGCAAAGGCCTGGGGAAGAAGAGAGACCCATGCCTGCGGAAGTACAAAGATTTCTGTATTCATGGTGAATGCAAATACATCCGAGAGCTGGGAGCTCCCTCTTGCATGTGAGTTGCTGGTGTGTGCCTGTGCCGTGGGAGCCTTAGTCATGGTTCCTTCAATTCTCTGGGCCAGGCAGAGGAAGAGCAGAGGAGGTATTTTTAGTGTGTGTTCCCCGTCCCTGTGGGGACAGCTCTGACTTGGCCTCTTCCTTGTGCTTCTTGAGCAATGTCCATCCCCCACCAAAATTCATCACGGACTTAGACCCAGCATGCCCTGCCAGCATGGGGAGCTCTGGCTGAGCTGCTGCATGGAGATGCATGGTGGTGGGATGCAAAGGAGGGTGAGCAGGGGCTGGGGTCTTGCAGCCAAAGTCTTCTGCAGGTCTGGTTTGCGAGACCCCATCCTGACTCTGTAAGCCTGTGTCCCCCTGTCCTTCACTGCTGCCAGCCTTGGCTGAGAGCTCAGGTCTCCCGTGGCAGGTGGACCACCTCTGCTGTGGCACAAGCACGGAAGATTGGAGGTAGCTCCTTTGGAGATAGTCTGCCAAAGCCATGCCCAAGCTGTCCCTTAGCCCTGATGAAGGACAGGGCTGTGTACCCCCTCCCTCCCACCCTCTTGGGATGCAGGTAGAGAGCAGGGACTAGACGAAGCAAGCGGAGGAGAAAGCATTTGCCTGCTGCCAGGGCACCTGGATCCAGCATTGCTACTGTGGGAAATACCCAGGGGTGCACATTTGATCCCCACTGACGTGGGCAGGGGTTCAGCTGGCAGATATATAAGAGGCTTTGTTCTCTGCTATCAATCCTCTGAGCCACCCAGCCCTGTGCCTAGAGCCTGGGGAAGATAATAGCTCCCTGGCTTATGGTGCCCACAAGATCTTGCGCCCTGTAATCCATAGGGATCAGGCTTTGCATAGCTCCTTGAACCGCTTAGTTTCTCTCTGTCTGGAAACTGTCATGAAGTTGGGCTCAGCACTGCCAGCAAGAGGAGATCTCTGCTGGCTCAGCTTGGGTTGATGACCCAGAACAATGTGGGGTGTAGCACCCCCTGCCTGGGACTGGGACAGCCAGGCGTGTCCTGCCTTTCCCAGATCCCTGGGGCTGCGGAAGGACCTGGGACATGGGCAAGCAGGAGGGGTCCAGGGGCCGGCTGGCACTCTCCAGCCTGTTGGCCCATCCCTGGGTGACATCTCCCCAGAGCCATCGTGGTTTTTAGGAACAGCAGCCAACTGCCCCAGTCCCCTCTGATACCAAGGCCTTGTGTTAACTGTTGTCACTTAGTTGTGGCTGCTCTTGGAGGCTGGCTGCCTGTGTCACAGGGTGTCCTGGATCATTGCTTCCTTGGGCTGGTCCACGGGGGGGTGTGGTGAGGGCTGCCAGGCTGGGTTCTGCACCTCTACCTTGTGCCCAGCCTCTCTGCCGTGGCTGAGAGGTGACGCTGGCACATGATGGTGTTGCAAGCTGGGCAGGAGGGCTGAGCTGAGACCCCATCTTGGAGATAAACTTGAGGGTCAGTGGCCCTGGATATAGGTAGATAGATATATATATCTGTTTGCATCAGTGTGCTTTGACTCACGGGGAGGGTTGGCACCCTTGCAGCTCTTTTGCGGAGCATTATTTCTGTTACTTGAGTAACCTCCTGAGTCTGCAGAGAGGTGGCATCTCTCTGGCTGCCAGGGTGTGCAGCCACATCCTGCTCCGAGAGAAGCACTGAGCTCCGGTCCAGCTGCCTCTCTGCTCCCTTGGATGGGACTTTCCACTTCCAGAGGTGGTCTGGGCAGTCTGGCTCTGCCTGGGGATGAGTGGGAAGAGCACAGACCCCAATGCCTTCTACTGGGGGGGAGCTCAACCTAGAAAAGCAGTCTTCACTTAGTGCTTGGGGCAGAAAAAACTTAATTTACGAGTACCAAACGTCCCAGCTCAGAGGAGGGGGACCAAGGGGAACAGGCAGGGTGCTGGCTAAGGCTAAGCAGAGGCAGGCCCTTTCCGTAGGAGTGTGAAGGACCCAATGACCATCTGTGCTTGGTCGCCACGAACCCAATGACTTTCTGTGCTTGGTCACTACCAATCTTTAAGACTTTTCTTCTTGCCCAGATGCCAGCCAGGATATCATGGAGAGAGATGCCACGGCCTCTCGCTGCCTGTGGAGCACCCTCCAAGTGCATATGACCATACCACAGCACTGGCTGTTGTTGCTGTGGTCCTCTCCTCCCTATGTCTTGTCATCATTGCAGCCCTGCTGATGCTCAGGTGAGTGGGACAGGGCTGAGCCATTGGATCCTCATCCCTGGGAAGACCACATGAAAGGGAGGGTGGCAGGGACTTCTTCGTGCTCTGAGCATCTCTTTGCTTGGCCCCACAGGTGTCACAAGAGGGGTGTCTACGATGTAGAAAATGAAGAGAAAATCAAGCTGGGCATCACTGTGAATCACTGAGGATGCTGGGTGCTGACAAGGTGAGCCCCTGGCCGGACATGGGGCAGCTGTGGGGCTGTTGAGCATCTGGGGGCTCTGCTTGTTCACTCTGGCTGGGACTGCTATGTGGATCCTGTGCCAGAGCCAGGCAGGAGCTGAAGACATTTTGACCCTGGAGAAGCAGCTTGCTGGATTTGGCCCAAGAGCCTGGGCTGCCCTGGGGCTCCAGCCCTCTTTCCTCTCCTTCTTGCTCAAGCCCCTGTCATCTGACACCCCCAGCTACCACCACCTTCTCCTCCTTTCTAACCTTAAGTCCTGTTTTGCCCTGTTGCTGCATGTTTTGGAGATGTTTGGCAGTGGGGAAGCTGCTTCTGCTTCTGTTTTTTTGTTGTTTGTTTGTTTGTTTGTTTTTTGTTCCCCCCCCAACTTGTTCTGCTCCCTCTCTGACCCTCTGAGTCACTTCCCCTACTTAGATATTGCCTCTATTTATACATACATATATAAAAAAACCCTCTTCCTTTTCACTCCCACTCTGCTTATTACTTGCACTAAAGTAATGCCTTGCAGCTGGGCAGAGGGAGACCTTGCTGCCAGCCCCGTGCCATGGTACTCTGGCTGGGCGGTTGGGTGTGCTCTGCCCCAGGGGTGGCCAAGAGGCCGGGTGCTGGGAAGCTTGCAGACTTCCTCTGGTCTGGTCCAAACCCTGACGTTAGATGTGCCCATACGTATTACAGCTACTTCTCTTTTCAAAAAAAGAAAAATCATTGTTCTTTGTGAGGATGAAGTAATGTCTTCACAGAATTTCTGTAGTGTTGTTAATAGCATTGCGTATGGGATTTTTAGCTGTTTATAGGAGTTGAATTTTGGGGAAGGGGATTCAGCACAAGGTTTTCATCACTGTCCCCTCTGCCCTGGGGATTATTGGGTGGATGTGTCCAGGGGAAAAAGTGCTATGGTCCTTGGAAGGGAAGCACGTTGGACATGCAGTGGGATGTTTAGTCACTGCTCCCCGGGCATCCTGGCTCCCATCCTCCAGGGTCGAGCCCCGCAAGGTGGAGACTGCCTGTTGCTGCTGGGGCTTCGGTCGCCGCCGCTGGGTGGGGCGGGCACCTTGGCTGTGTTGTGAGCTCTCCTGTCGCTCTCTTGCAGGGGTCGGCACTAATGCACTTCTACCTCCTGGAAAAGCCGAGAGCCGTGGAGCCAGCGCCGCCCCGGGGAGCCCGCAGCGCAGCGGGAGCTTGCTGGAGCAGCAGGACAGCACCGGCTGCGGGGCTGGTTGGGCAACGGTGTCACTGCAGGGAGCTTCGTGGCCGTCTCTGGGACGGAAGGGACTCGGGAGAGGCACTTGCCGGTCAGGTGGCCACGCGGAGGCAGGAGGCGGCAGAGGGGCTCTCCACCAGCTCTCCATCCACTGCGGTGCACGCTGAGGAACAAACTGTGAAAGGCAAGGAGACTGGGCTCGGGGCTTTCTTAGGCACAGGAGGGATGGGAGGTAACAGCTATTTAACAAGATATTTTTCATTTTAAATTATATATTTATTTTAGATAAACTGTACATAGTATTTATATTTATTGTAGGTCTGGCCCTGCATCGTTCATGTATGTCAAGATGACAGGGTCAGACCTCCCTTATTTTTTAAATGCAATGTAATGTTCTAATAAATAACACTTCGTTACAAACACTTGGGTTGTTAATTTAATGACAGAGGTGGGAAGGAGTCAGACCTCTGAAGACTGCACGTAGCAGCATGCCCTTGCTAGTAGGGTATTGCAAACAGTGGCAGAGATCCTGAGTGTGCAGCAGGGGTTGCTGGATCGGCTTGTGCCATCCTTAGGGTGCAGCAGAGCAGCGTGGTGCAAGGGGCTGGTGGCAGGATCTGTCCTGCAGGAGCCTGCAGCCAGGCCAGCCCCATCTGTGTTTCTTTGGAGGTGTGCATCTTTGCCAGCTCATGCCCAGGGAGGGATGTGATGTTTGAGTGTCTGCTCATCAAGCAAAGCTGCCTCCAGTATAAATGAAGCCACTCGGCCCATTGATTGAGCCAAATGGGACTGATTCCTGGTTTTGAGCCAGCATTTGGCTAAAAAAAATCAAGCGGTGGACTTGCACCTCCCTTGCAGGGGTTCCCAGCAGTTCCTGGGCTGGCTGCAGGCTCCTGGGGCTGGGGTCATTCCAGCAAGCATCATTTTAGATGGTGGTTCAGGACTGATTCCTGACTTTGTAGTAAAAATAACCTCCAAACCACTTCTTTCCTCTTCCCTGATCTTCCCAGGGGAAGCTGAGATCAGGGTGAGATGCCGGCTTTAGGAGAGAGCCTTGAAGCAGTGAGAAAGGGCTTCCTCCTCTGCAGGAAACCTGCTTTCCTCCAGCCCCTTTCCCTTCAGCAGACATCAAACTTCTGTTTTCAAAGGGGAGTTCTAAGCTACTGCTTTCCACCCCTGCTTCTACAATGTGCGCTAAAGCTGGGCAGCAAGTAATCTTCAGAGCTTTTTTGGCCTAATTCAGCCAAAATTTAGTTCTGATAAAGTGTGAAATAAGCCTTATGCTCAATAGGGGAGGGCTTGCTTAGGAAGTGAGTGTGTAGGTTCATCCCTCTTGCACAGCTGGTAAGTTTTGTGGTAGCAAAACCCAGGGTGTGGGAAGGGGGAACGCAGCAATACTTTGTTTTTCCAGTGCTTCCTGAGATAGAAGGGCTAAAGTGCATGGCTATGGCAGGAGGGGAGTGGTGGGTGACAACAGGCACCCTCACGTGTTATCACCTGGAGAGTAAAAGCCCCAGCAGCTGCAGTGGTCTGAGTCCCAGAGCCAGGGAAATAAGTTACTGGCTCTGCTTTGTGCAAATCTGAACCTTAATGATGTGGGAGTGCTAGTGCAATCAGAGACTCCAAACTTTGGCCTTTTGCCATGTCTATTAAGCAAATAACGCCTGCTGTGCAGGAGGCCCTTCTGCTTCGGGTCACCTGGCTGCGTCCCTGCCTTGCTGTGTGCTGCTGCTGCTTCTGCTCCCCTTCCTGGAACTGCTCCCCACTCCAGTCCTGCTGCCTTTCATGGTGGGCAGCTCCACATGCCTGGGACTCCATGCCACCCTGGCGGGCACTGGGAATAGCTCCACTGGAAGCCTTTTCTGCAGACATCTGGAACTTCTGCCCAGAGCCCAGCTGCCCTCTGCCCTCCTCCTTCCCCATGAGGACATGTTCTAGTCCACTTTGCTTCTCCGCAGGACAGCAGTGCAGGCTGGGCCGCCCACAGGTGGCAATTTAACAAGACAAGAGATGGGAAATATATTTTGGAGATGTAGGGTGTGGGAAGCTGTCTGGATCTGTGGATTGGCTCCCTCTGCACCACTGGGCTGGGAAAAGCTGGAGGTCCTACGGATGGCCTCTTCCTGGCTAAGGCAGGGATGAAGCACCCAGGGCAGCTCCCTGGTCTGGCTGCACTTGTGGCCATGAAACAGGAGGTGTCCCAGAGCTTGGCTAGGGCATGCGGGGCTCTGCCCTGGCCAGGATGCCCACACACTGCAGGGGGAAGCTGGGCTGCTCGTCTAACTGTGCCTGCAGGAATGGGGTGCCAGGAAAGCAGTCTCCCCCACCCCGCCATCCCCCCTGGACAGGAGTGGACTGCTGTGGCAGCTGGCCAAGATGGGCACTGGTGGGGGTCCTGGTGAAGGCAGGCAGTGGCCTCCAGCAGCCCCAGCTCAACAGCCTGGCCCTTCACCCTGCTCTGGGGACAGACCCAGGAGCACAAACACGTCACCAGCTGCAGCATTTCCTGACTGCCACAGTGTCAAGCCCATTTGCTGCCTCTGACACTGACTCCATACTGTGACCTCAGGCATCTCCCTTCAAATCCCTTTGATGCTTGTGCCTGGCTTGTCTATGAGTGACAAAACGTGTGCCCAGCCACTAAACACCATCACCTAGTGTGTCCCCCAGCCCCCCACCTAGGCTCACTCAGTCCTGCTGCAGGCAGAGACCACGTGCCTGGAGGAGAGCCCGGTGGCTTCTCAGTCTCTTCTCTGGAGTGAGGATTGGAGCTAGGAGACCTCCAAAATCCCAGATGTAGATTTAATAAAAAATTGCAATATGTTGCATTAGTCAATTTAATAATCAGTTCTCCCCCTGCCTGCGCCAGCACCTTGGCAGCTGTGCTTCAGCACCTTTGGCCATCACAGTGTGGCAGGGTTTGGATGGAGGGGACAGCAGTGCACTGGAGCAGAGACGAGACAGCCAAAAAGACACCCCAGAAGTGGCTGAAGCACCCCTGCTGCCTCCCTTTGGAAGCAGGCAGCAGCAGCCCTGCACGCAGCTCCATTTGGCTTATTTTCCTCCTGACTGGAGTTGTTGGCTTTTCCCAGCTCCTCATCCAGCCACTAGGCCCCAAGCCTGGGATGGGCTTTGCCACAGTGAGGCATTTCCCATGAGTTTGTTGCCACCACAGAGAGGGCAACACAAATGTCCCCAGGCGCCTGTGGAGTTGGGGGCACAGTGGAAAGCCTCACACTAGCATGTAGCTGCCCTCGCAGACAGCAGGTGCAAGCAGTGGGGACTGTCCCCAAGTTCCAGCTCTGCACTGGGTGAGTAGCAATGCCGGGCACTGCCAGGTGGGCTGCTGCTGTGGCTGGGAAGATCTGGGAAAGGCACTGAAAAGGGCAGCCATGCTCTGGGAGCAGGCGGCAACAAGAGCTGAGAGTCCCTTAAGGTCAGATCCTGCACTTTTTAAGTGTTGCAGCGGGTTCCCCCTGCCTGCCTCTGGCTGCAGAGAGGCATGCTGGTCACTTCAGGTTTTGATACCTTGGCCCAAAAGGCATCTGATGGCCTCATCATGATCTCAGCCCTTGCCTGAGCCCATCTGGGCAAGCTCCAAGAAAAACTCTGAGGCTGGCGGGAGTGAAGGCAATTCATTCGCAGGCAGAGGCAGGCTGCCAGGGGAGCCGGCAGCCAAAAGCCGTCCCTGCAGGAGAAGCAGCACTGCCACCCCTTCCATGAGGAGCCCCTCAGGCCTCTCACCGCCTGGCTTAGGACCTTTGCCCAGCAAGCATGCCGCGATTTCAACCTCCCCTCAGCGTTTCACTGGATCGGAGATGGCCGGCACCCCCAGCCCCAGCATCTCCACGGGTCTGGAGGATGAGACCACATTTGGCTGCCAGGTGTTATTAACGAAGCATCACTCTGGCTCTGCTTTTAGTGCCCGTTACTGATTTTTGGTCTGTCCCTTGCACTCCCCCTCTGGGGACTCTGGGACCCTCCCCTGGGGCCGGCCGGGGGCCCCTGTGTCGGTGCTGGCAGGTGGCAGCGCAGTGGTAGGGATGGCTGCTGGGCTCCCAAGCCCTGGCAGAGCTCTGCCAGCTCAGGCAGGGACAGCCGGGCTGTGGCAGCCATTGTGCGGTGCGGGCAGAAGAGCGGGGCGAGCACGTCCCCGCACGGCTGGGTGCCGCCGGGCTCGGTGGGCTCTGGGCACACCTCGGGGCTGCCCACGGGACTCAGCTGCACCCGTGCCCGCAGGGCATGGCCAGGCCCGCTGAGCCCTGGCTTCCGCACACCGAGGTGGCCGGGTCAGGGACACCCACGGGTGACTGGCTCGACGGATAGGCCTCGTCCCGCACATCACAACCAGGTGTCCCCGCTCTCATCAGGGAACCCCACAGTCCAGCCTGGCGCCCCCATCCCACTGACGGAACCCCGCCGAGCCCGCACCGCCTCCGCCCCATTGACGCGACCCCGCCCCCGCGCATGCGCAGCAAGATGCGGTGCCGGCGCTTCCCCCACTGCGCAGGCGCGCTGCGGGGACAAGATGGCGGCGCCCGTCGACCTGGAGCTGAAGAAGGTATAACTCCCTCCGCGGCGGGCAGTACGTCCCCTCCGTTTTTCTGGGTAGTGTCTACCTGGTTCCCTTCTCCCCTGAAGCCTGGGACCGGTTCGGCTACCACCTTCCGGCCTCAGGAGCGCGGGGCCGGCGGGCCGCGGTCTGACAGGGCTGCCCCTCATCGCCGCTGCTCTCCCCCTAGGCCTTTACCGAGCTGCAGGCCAAAGTGATAGACACACAGCAGAAGGTGAAGCTGGCCGACATCCAGATCGAGCAGCTGAGCAAGACGAAGAAGCATGCCCACCTCACCGACACGGAGGTCATGATGCTGGTGGACGAGACCCGCATGTACGAGGGTGTGGGGAGGATGTGAGTACCTGCTCGGCCTGCGGCAGATGGCGGGGGCTTCTTTGCTGTGCCGAGAGTGGCTGGCTGGCTCCCTGCTTGGGCGTACCTGGCTTCTGTAGCGGAGTAGAGTAGTGATTACGGCCCTGTGCACAGGGAGACCCCCCAGCCTTTGTGTGTAAGAGGCCGCTAGGCTGCTGCCATGGGCAGGAGGCTCTTCCCTTTACAAAGAACATGCCAGCTCTCTCCCAGCATGTTTGTTTGTTTCATTTTTCCCATTGTCTTTCACTTCTAATTCCAGGAATCTGCCTGGGAATGCAGCAAGACTTACTGGGTTTTGTCTTTTGGGGCTGGATACTGGCTGCCTTGAAGAAGAACTGTTATAAATACTATTGGCTTTGAGTGGTTTTGCTTGCTGGCTCTGCTCCTGGCCATGGTGGTCTTGTCTGGCACTTCTGGGAAGTTTGTAATCTAGACTAGCAGAGCAGTATTCTAATGACAAACAGTGTTTGTGAGAATGCTCTCACAAATCTGTCCAACTTGAGTAATTTCTGATGTAGTTTACATCAGACTCCTTGAAAAACCAATGTGCACAGTTCACGTGCTCAGGGCTTTGTTTGCACAAATGTTCTACAGAAATGCCCTTTGCGGTATCATGCCCAGGAATGGATCTAATGGGTGTTGCCTGGATTTTTTTAAACCCTTGGAAGTGAGTGTAAAGCTCATATGAGTAGTCCCAGTGCGCTCATAAAGATGTGTTTCCATGTGTTGGATGACTGTCAAAAGAAACACCTTAAACCGGAAGTAACGTGTTTTGATTAACTTCCACAACACACTTCTGTTTGACTTCAGCCTCTGACAGAAGACCATACAAAGTGGTTTCAAACCAGAAACACGTGCTTACTTGATAAATATCACACTAGAATTCTTTGTTTCTGATTTGAGAGTACTATGATTTTTCTCTTGTGTCTGTTGTGAGTTGGGTAACAGTGATGACTCTGCTGAGCTTGGGATGTGGTTTTGCGAAACACTGAATCTGCTCTGACTGCTGATGAAAGAGGTGATTGTATCAACCTCTTCCCTACCCTGTGTTTACCCCACCTACTTCGTATCAAAGGGGATGGTCACAGGGCCGAGTGTTAAGCCAGGGTGAACTACAAGTGCCCTGATCCATCAGACCACGCAATCTCCAGATCAAGTTGTAGGGAGGTGGCAGGACTGGGAAGCCAGGAATGGTGCATGGCTTGTCCTTTGCTGCAGGTTTTCAGTTGAGGTTGTACCCAGGCTAATGGAGGTGTTCAGCATGACAGAGTCCCTTTCTTTGCTCCCAGTAAACAAACTTTTCCGTGTAGGTGAATGAAATGTTGGGTTTGTGTGGGGGTGCTAGTGACTGGTACCTTAAAAGGAGATAGATTTTGGTCGTTTGGAAGAGGCAACCAATTTGACCTGGGCAGGCTGTAGGCGTAGCAAACACTTGTGTCTGGAGTAGTCATGAGATGACTTACAAGGGTTTTTTCTGTTTGGTTATGTCACAGAGCAGACAGATGAAGAGTAGAAGATAATTCTGGAGTCAACATTTTTTTTTTTTAAACCTTTTTTAAAATCCAGAAGTACAGAATATTTATCCTATATGGAGAATTCCCTCAAGATACCTTAAAAACAGGAGTGTATTGGTCTTTATCGTAAAGTAATCCTGCTTGTGAATTAGATGTGGGTACCAGATGGTGTTTTGGTGCTAGCTGAAATGCGTTGTCCTGCTTTCTGCTTCTGCCTCCCACTTAGGAGTAAGAGACACTTACCTTCTTTGTGTCCTAAACCATTTACACTTTCTCTGTGTGCTGTGGGAGTGACAATCTTCTGGAGAGTCGTCTTTTGCTTACCTTTCTGTGACCAGGCAGGGTGGCTTAGGCATGAGAGGCAGCTCTCATTCCTCAGGGATGGCAGAGGCACCATCAGAAAAATATTTGCATTATGACGGTATTTAAAAGATGAACTCTTCATGAGCTTTGTTGTACCAGTTGCTATGCAAATACAGATAAAGAGAGTGCTCTTCTGAATACTACTCATTCACACTTTTATTTTTTTTCTTGCCTCAGCTTGATACAATATTTCTGTGAACTCTGGCTGTTCTGGCTATGGGACTGAAGGCTGCCTTGCCTTCAGGCAGTAATACGCTGGTACGATCCATGTCACTCCCTAGAGTGGAAGATACGCACCAAGAACATAAAGCTTTTCCTGGAGCTCATTCCAAACCCTCACAGAGAATTTATTGCTGAAATCTGGACTTTTAGCAAAGCAGGCTAAAGCAGCCCTTGAGCAGAAGTTAAAATCCAAGGGCTGTCTGGCATCTTGTGTTCCATTGGAGACCAAAGGAGGTAGTTGTTATGGTTCTTATGGACGTATAGGACATGTTCTGTGAAGTGTAATTACAGATTTTTTTTAATTTGTTGGCTTGCACGGATGTGGGAGTTCAGCCACCAGAGGGATATTTATGATGTCTCAATTTCTTTTGCGTAGTGTAGCATACAAATGTTACAGCTCTGGTGGGTTTCAGTTATCCAGAAAGGGTGGAAGTCTGCATCAGTGTTAACTCTGATTATCAGTGCTCTTCTGACAGCTTGCTTGAATAGCTAAATTCTTTGAAATAAGCTTTGTGCTTCTATTCCTGTGCTCAACTTTTTTTTCTTTTTTTTCTTCTTTAACCATTTTAAGCTGCTACTTAGAATCTGGCTTCTAATAGAGTTTCTGTTTTTTCTCTAGCTTTGATGGTTTGGTGTATGTGCAGGGGGCTAGTACGTACAGTTCTGTAGGATAAGATACTCCAGGTCTTCATGGAATTTGAAGGTTTGAGGAACTGTGATGATGTGCTACATCCTGGGAGGAAGTCTGCCTAGTTTGGTTCTGGCTTCTGTACTACTTGGAAAGCAGTTGTGTGGTTTTTGTTCTCTGAACCCCTATCTTAAGCCTCCTTCCTTTCCAAGAGGCTTTCCCTGCACCACTGGCAAATGTGAAAGCCCATTTGTGGTTCCTCAACTTGGTGTCTCTCTCTTTTTCTTTTTTTTTTTTTTAAATATTGTAGTGTGTAGGCCTTACTGGCCTCCGCATGTGGGGCTCAATTTACTTTTGCTATACCTATTTTTGGTTTGACACAAGAAATGTCAGTGCCACATAGTATGAGATTAATTGCTGTGTACTGTACATATCCGTGAGGCTGGGATATCATCTGAGTGGCGGCTTCTTGCCAAACACATTTCAATTCTGTTACTTCATACTCTTTTGAAAGGCTTGTTACGTAGCCTGAGACAACTACCACTATACTGGACTTCTGATTAAGCTATTTGTGAACAGATAACATCATATTGCTTTAAGAACTATGCTGAAAGTTTAAGTTTCAGAATTCTGTCTGAATATTTCAGACCTTTCCCTTTACATTCTTTTAACCCATAACCTGAATAGGATCCTTATTTACAGAAGAAAAATGTCTGGCACTTGTGCTAGGCACACTGAGGAGAGCACTGCAGTTTTTCATGCTATGCCAAAATAGATAGTCGGTTTTGGTTTGATACTGCTTTATCATCAGTTTACTTCTACAGCAAATGGGAGAATGCTTACAAAAAAAATATAAGAAAGTAAAAATCAAGCAAATACTGTAGCACAACTTTATGTTCAAGAATTTCTGCCAGTATAGTATATTATTACAGCTGTCCCTGTAAAATGACTTTGTGTGAGTATAGTGTTTTGTAGGGACAGCTATAATAATACGATTTTGACTTTTTTTTTTTAGAAGTGG
This sequence comes from Burhinus oedicnemus, assembly GCA_008921705.1. Classification (NCBI taxonomy): domain Eukaryota; kingdom Metazoa; phylum Chordata; class Aves; order Charadriiformes; family Burhinidae; genus Burhinus; species Burhinus oedicnemus. Next base: position 4,410 of record VFFE01000796.1, on the reverse strand, counting down.
TTCAGATTTTTTGGTGGTTGAAACATACACAAGTGAAACCTGAGAGAGGATTAAATGTTTTTGATTGTTCCTGGGATTTAAATACATTCCTGCTTTTACTGTGATTCTTGGTTTTGTTTGAAAATGAGACATCATAGATCACTGTAATCTCTTTCCTGAACCCCTGAAGACAGCAATCACTACCACACATTGGTCAATACAGCTGCAGTAGCTGCATTTTTACTTTTTCTGTGTGTATGAGATTGGTGTTCAATTCTACCAGCACAGATCACTGCAGAATATGGTAGCTGTACTGTGCTTCCTGCTCACATTTCAAAAAAACTCACAAAGAACTGAAGGACATGAAAGGCTTAATCTTTATGGTTCAGTTGCTAACTATAGGCTGATCTGTGAAATCCGAGTGGCTTCTCTATCACCCATCTCCTTGGGTAAGGCTTTGTGCTGAGTTCAGCGCTGAAGCCCAGCTGCTGAGAAGCTGACAGGTGCTGCAATACTTAAAATGAATCCCAGAGACAAGCACGTTGCTGTCAGCCTCTGGTCAATATGTAGTTTATAAATGTGAAGCTCCTCCATCTAGCTATTGAAAAAGGGAAGATTTTATTTTCCACAGTAAGTCTGGTGTGTCTAGTAAGTACAATCAGGCACTGAACTGTGAAGAGAACAAAATTTGCGTCCAGCTGCTTGCTACTTGTTTATGCTGTATGTTGAACAAGAACGGGTGCTGGGAGGTGGTGTGTGAGGAATCAGAGGCTATGTGGCATGACCGTGTTCATAAGCCATAAGGTTTTCCATCACCCAATTATTTTTTATTTCAGGTTTTTCTTGATTTTGAACTACTCACTTTTGTTGCAGCCTGAAGAATGTTCTTCACAGTGTTATTGTGAGTGGGCCTATAAAAGTTTACTAGATCTTTTTAGAGAGCTGTCACAGGAAGCAAAAATGAAACTGATGCATGCAGGGGTCATGCAGTAGTAGTCTGTACAGGTGCCTTTGACATGAGCAGTAAAGCAAGGGGAAGCAGTTGGTTGTCAACCTCTGCCTGGCTGATCAGGAGTGTGAGAGGAGCACAGCTGGTCAGCGGGCTTTGTGGTTAACTGCTAACAATAGTGGGATACTGGGAGTCTGGACTCCAGATCGGAAAGGGAGCTTATTCTCTTGCGCACAGGTTCCTTTTCCAACTTGACATCTTCTGATTTCTCAAACATGTTCCCTCCTACCCTTCCCCCACTTATTTCTTGATCTTATTCCTGCTGCCCTGGGCTGCTCGTTTGTAATCTCCTGGATATCTTGGTCCAGTTATAGCTCTCCTGCCCTGCTGCTCTACATAATTTCTCCATGCGATACTGAAACTTCAGAGAAGAAAAGATTTCCATGGCTTGCATGCAAGATGTGTATCTTCCCAGTTCTAGGAAACAGCTGCCTTTCTTTAAAAAATCAGCTTTAGTCAGAGAACTGGTGTAGAATGGATGCGTCTGATAAGCCAGTGTTTGTCAAATGTATAAGCAGCAGAAAAAAGGGTCTTACAATAAAAAAATAGCTAATTAAAAAAAAACCCAGGTGTTTCACTTAGCCCTACTTGAAATAAACCTGTTGGTTATGGTGTTGCCCCTGGCCTCCTCCCCCCCCATGCACATTGTGATAGAAGATCAGCGATACAGCTTTTACTTGATGCTTGTCTCCCTTGCCTGGAGACATTTAACTCTTTAAGAGCATTTTTCTGTTGGGACTAGGAGTATGACATTCAAACAAATCTGTTCTGTTTGTCTTTCCTTTATCCCTAACTTTTTGCCTGCCTGTTCTCTAGACAACACAGAGGAAGGAGCTATCTGAGTAAACATAAAGGAGATGAAACCTAAACTGAGAAGGTAAGTGTCAGAACAGAGACAAACTGCTCATGCAGAGTGCTGTTGTTGCTAGAAGAGACAGTTTGATCTGCTGTGATCCAGAGGCAGTGTGCTGTCATATAAATGCCAGAGTCTTCAAGAAGTCTGGTGCTTGCAGGGCAGCAGTTTGGAGGTCAGACTGTTGTGGGGAGCGAGGGCTGTATTAAGGCACCTTCATTTTATCCCTACCTATAGAAAGAGGAAATCTGGGGTTTCATGCAAATGCAACCCATCTGTTTATTCAGTGGTAGAGAGTTCTTTTTGGATACATGCTAGACAAGTATTAAATGTTTTGGGGAGCTTCAATTGTTCCTGCTTTTGTGGCTTGCTGTGCCAAAAGACTGCAAAAAAAATTCATGTAACGTGACTATCTTATTTGTGATGTTCTCCAAGCATGTAAAATATTACTCTGATATTCTGAAACAGCAAGGAACTTCCATTTATTTTAATATGTAGTGGATTTAAAGTACTGTATTTTGAGTCTTTTCTGACGTTTCCTAAAGTAAATGTTGGAGTCCCTCAGGAGATACTGAGTGCTAGAGCACTTCTTTCAGAATATAGGGCTGCTTCTCTGATTTAGTGCGGGCACTTGAACTTGGTCAACAAGGAGAATAGCCAAATCACTGGACCAAAGAAGTATTGGGAGAGTCCCTGTCGTATCTCTGTCTTCATTGGGGTTGCCTTTCCAGGTGTGGTGTTGATGGATATCTAGCCAGGGGGGCAGGGTGCAACAAGGTACCCAACACTTGTCCCACAGCTGTTGGGTGGAGATGCCCAGAATCAGTCTCTGGTCTGATAAGTGTATGTTGACATAATATATAAATTTTATGTGGAACAGCCTTAATGCAAACAGGAAATCTAGGTCTGAGCATCCTCTGACGTAGCTGCCTGTTCAAAGCCTGAAAGAAGGAGGGTTTAATTCACATCCCCTACATTAAAACACTGAAGTAAAATATGAGGAAGCCAGTCCTATGGGATGAGATAGCTATTTTACACGAGTTTAATACAGAGATGCAAGAACCAAAGTGCTGAACTCAAGAATGCTACAACTGCTGTCTTGAATTTTTATTTTTGTTTTCTCCAAAAGTATTTGCTGAATTAAGAGAATGTTTCAGCCAGTTTAAAAAAATAAAAATAAAAAATCAGGCTTTCTGAGAAGAAATGATTTTCCAAAACAACATCCAGGCTTTTCGGTCCACAAATGCTGACTCTAAAGTTTGTTCTTACTGATTAGGAAATGATCGTGTGATTGTTTTAGTGCTAGCTAGTTTAACTCTAGCATCCAGAAATATCTCAGTGTTATGCTTGAATTCTTTTGACTTGGTTTTCTTTACATCCACTTCTGTGCACAGTTTGCTGTCTTGCTTTGATGCTTTGTTGTAGCAGGATTTGCAATGTGCAGAAGCCAAGGCTGTGCTATTTAACAACCACAAGCCGATAGTGGCGTCTTCCTCTTCACTTAGCATGTCAAAGGTTTCTTCCTGGGCAAGGCACAAAGCATTTTTTCTTTCTTGCAGCTGTGGATGAATTTGCTTTTCAAAAAAGATGTATCTTGATTTTGCTAGTTTTCCTGTATAGGTTCTTAGTGAAGGGCTGCTGCTGAGAAGGGTAAAGTAAGTTTGCCTGTCAGAGTATAGAAGTATCTCCATGTCACTTCATTTACTACTGCAAAATTAAGCTTTCTGATGAAGATTCTGAAGAAACAGAAGACTTAACAATGAAAGTGTTAAGATGTGTGGTCATTTGATGTTATGCTTTGTTATTTTTATTTTTTCTTTCTTTAAATGTCCTTCTTTAGGAATTTGTGGGGAATTCCTAAAAATACAGGAGACTTTAGAAATGGATCTTGACTTCCCATTATTGGAAAAATTGTTTCTGTTTTCTGCTGCTTGCAACTTTCAAATATGGTACAACCTAGACTGCAAAAAATCTATTTGAAGTGCATCTGCTAGAAGGCATGCTGTAGTCATTTGAGTTTCCTTTGCTTAAACAAGCTACAGGTCATCATTGCTACATACTAAAAATTACATTAAAGCAAAATTAGAAGATAAAACCACTAAACCAGAGCTATAGTGAGGAAAAATTATTTACAGAGATTTCGCCTCCATGAACTACAGTCATGTTTGCACTGTTTTCCCCACATGGTTTGAATCTCAAATGTTATTAATTCCTGTGTGACACAGAGGAGGCATTTGCTTGCTTGCTTTTTTTTTTTAATTCAATTTATGTCGATTGAGCCCTCAAAAAGAATTAATGATGTTCTTTAAAAGTAGACAATGGTACTATTTTATTATTTTGGGTTGTGCTATATTTAATACACACTTAGAGGTATAGTCCTCCTTTCTTTTTTTAAAGAACCAAGCATGAACAATGGTATAAATCTACCATCTAGTTAAGCGTCTGGCAATGCAGAAACTGCTGTTTGCAAGCTGTGTTACTATCTTGGCTTGAGGTAACGTAATATGCTGTAGCTATTGACAGATCCAAAAAAAAAAAAAAAAAAAAAAAAAAAAACTAAAATTTAAAA